>VXBP01002343.1:877029-892101 GCA_013400115.1 Rhinopomastus cyanomelas
GCGCGCTCCCCCCCCCCCCCCCCTTCCCTTCCCGGCATGCCCCGGGGCGGCGGGGCTGGCTCTAACGAATTTGAATGAAGAGCCCTGCTCTTTCGGCGCCATTTTCGAGTGATGCCCGATCGCATCGCTGCCGCGGGGCAGCCGCGGCTTCTGGGGGTCGTCTGTCGCGCCGGTTGCCGCCAAAAGTCACCTCTCTTCCTCCCTCTCTCCTCGGCGCCGCTATTACTACCATCACCACGGTTTGGAAGCGCGTGCGGCCACCGGCACAGGCGGTAAGAGTCGGAGGAACCGGGTGCGGCTGGGGCAGAAGAAGGAACCGAGCGGGCGGGGGAAGGCTGTCTTCGGGAAACGGGGGCAACCTGTGCCCTGCACCGCCGCCGGAAAAGTCGTCTCAGGAGCGTCAGCGGGCAGCAGGCGGGCGGGCGGCTCCCGGGGGAGGTGGCGGCGGGTCTGGCCGCTGGCTCCTGGGCGGATCTGTCACTCGCCTCCCTCAGGGTGGGAGCGGGAGCGGCTACCTCGGGCCGGCAGGTAAACCCAGCTTCTCGGGGCGGCGACAATGGGCAGCATCTGTCCCCGCTGGGGATCCCGGAGTCCAGTTCCCAGCCCCGGCCGGGGGCGAAGGAGGGAAATCGGTGAGGACGGGACAAGCAAAGCGGAGGGTATCGGCGTGGCCCCGGTGTGTCGCCACACTCTCCCGTGACATGACAGGACCGACTTCCCTCTGATCTGATCTCCCTCACCCCGCTCCTCACACCCCCACCCCATCTCCCCCCGAGCCGATCCCTCCCGCCCGCCTTCTCCCTCGCCCGCCTCTCCACCGTGGAGATTTCGGGGCAGCGCTCGGGACACGGCCGCTCCCGCTTTCCCCCGGCTCTGCAGCAGCAGCGGACAGGATGACTTCCCCACTTCCATACACATCTCCCTTTCTTTCCCCCCCGCCTTCTCCTTCCTCCTCCTCTCTCCCCGTGTTTTCGTAACCCGGATTAATGTCCCTTCGCTCTTTCTCTTCCCCCTCCCAGCGTCCACCCTCCCTCCAAAAATAAGAGGACAACCTTCGCTTTTTCTCTCCGTTTGTTTCCTCTCATATTAGCAGATTAACTTCTGCCATTTAAGCGCTTTCTTCCACCTCCCACTTAAGCGCTTAATTTCCCGTGTCACGGTGTCGGAGCCGCCTTTAGCAGAAACCTGGGTGACGGTTCTGCGGCCGCATGCGATCGCGTTTATCGTCTCTGTCCCTCTGGGTATTAGCGAAGGACTGAAGTGCTGTTCATCGCCTATTGCACGGGGCTATTTCCCCCCCACCCCCTTAGCGTTAAAACGCGAGTTTCCTTCCTGAACCAGGGGGGATGGCGGGGGGGGGGGTGGTGTTGGTGGTGCTGGTGGAACAGAATCCGAGGCCATTTGAATCGCGCCAGCTATTTGTAGGTGTTTTTTCCTCTCCTCCCACACACCCCAAAAGCCGAATAAATACCCTCCCCACAGATAGCCCAGCCTAACGCTGCCATCAGAGCTGGCCATTCACCTCCTCTTCTCCGCCTACAAAAATTCTCCGTCTCTGTCACCCGGGTCGCTATTTGCCATTGGCTCAGCTATTTTTTGGTGGCTGTTTCTATGTCATTTCTCGGTGGCCAGTAGTTCCTCGCTTTTCTCGAATCGCGCTTATTGTGAGAGGCGCCGGATCGGATCGCTCTCGCAGCCTCTGTGCCGAGCGGTGTCCCCCCCTCACACACACACACACACAATATGTGACACGGTGCCTTTTCCTCCACGACGCCGTTTAACCCTCTCGGGGCCGTGTTCGCATTTCGGAGTTGCGCACAGACAGACACACAAGACATCTTTTCGTGGCGGGGATAACGCCGAGCAGCAAGGCTGGGGCAGGCCACCGCTGGGCTCCTGCCCAGCTACATTTTGTAGCGTTACTTTGTATTCCTCTTCCTACTTCCCTCTTCGCTTTCAGCCGCCGGACTGTTGGGGTTTATATGTTTTAAATTTTATTTTTAATCGTTATTTTAAAATATTTTCCCTCGGTGTTTTCGAGCCAGAGGGTGCGCAGGATGCGTAGCGAACGCAGCATCGCGTCGTGTCCCCCCCCCCTTCCCCCGTTAAGGCTCTCGGTCAACCGAGACCGGACCGGCTGCTGCCCCCGCTGGTTGCCTGTGNTCAAAGCCAGAACCTTGCGCCTAGCACCCTCGCCACCGAGAATAACGAGTTAACCGAAGGACGTAGGAGGGACGTAGAGAAGAGTTGGGGTGCAGAAGTGCTGTACAAAAGATTTCTGTGTACATGGCTGGGAGCGTGTTGTCTTAAAGTGAAATGCTGAAACTTCAGCGTTTCCTACATGGCAACTGGGTTGTGATTCGAGGTATTTTTTTCTGTGTAACGCAGGAATACAATAGTTCAAAGAGGGGTTATCTGCCTTGAATCTTTAGTTTCTCTGGATTCTCTTAATCCAACACACAAATCGCACTTTTTTCAATTTTTTAAAAATTTTTTCCCCAGGAATAGCTGCTTCATTTGTCACTGCATTTTATACCTCCATGGTCCGATAGCTAGAAAATTCAGTTTAATCTCTGAAATTTCAGTACTAGTAGGATCTTACTGAAATTTAGCACTTATTTCTTTAGATTTGCATCATTACTTTTAGAAGGTTTTCAGAAATATTTTTAACAGTCAGTATGGGAATGTGCATAAAGCTGTTTCATTGTAGCTGTGTATGCCTCGAAATAACAGGATTTGAAGAGATTTACACTATTCAGTAGTGGAAGTACACTCACAGACACTGACTTTCACTTTCAAGGAAATAACTGTCCTTCATAGCTGATTTAGAAAAATATCTATAATTCAGTATTATACAGGTGCATATGCAATTTTTCCCCACTATTTGGCAGTTATGTTTGACAGCATGCAATTCATACCCATTTTTCATTTTAGTTGAAATCTCTGCTTAGCACATATTTGACTACATCAAACAACTGTTCTTTTCAGCTTTTTTATTTCTCAGCTGCACCATTCCCATATTTTACAATTACATAAAGGTGGGTGTGGCTAAAATGAAAGCAGTAAGCAATCTAATGTCAATATGTATTGTATGTTAAGTAGGTTTTACTTTCATATATTTGACGTGCTCCTTATTTTGAGATATTTGGCAGGGAAAAATAGTGTAGCTTAAGCAGACCCTTGTAGAACTGCTCACATTTTTTACCTTAGTTAAAATGTCAAACATTAACTGGGATTACTTGTCCCTGGAAAAGTTATGTTCAAAGGAAATATCAAATGAGCTTAAACATCTAAACATATTATAGCAATAAGAGAAACTTAAAGCTCTGTACTTAATATAATATTGCTTAAGTATACCCTATAAGACATTCCGTTTTGGTTTTTTTACTTTTTTTAATGATTTTTTTTTGTCTAATCTCTTAGATTTTAGACTTACAAAAGACATCCAAATAAGCTTCAGTTGTTTGGGGTTTTTAAAATTTTTTTATTAAGGCCCTCTAAGTTATACTGAAAGTTTCTGAGAGGTGCTCTCTCATGTTATAGATATAAATCTAGCAGAGCTTAGACTCACTCTGTGATTTACTTTTTAGTTTTCAGAAATAAAAGTAATTTAAAAACATGACTATGTATCTATATGGGGTTTTTTTGTGTTAGGGGTTGCAATACATAGGAAGGTTACTGTAGCAGCATTTTAAAGGTAGGCTATACATACGATAACAAGGTGTCAAGGGTTTCTTTTTCTGTTAGGTTGTTTAGGTTTTTGCTTAGATTCTGGAATTCTGACCTACTTGCTGTTTCACCCAAAATCTAATGTAATGAAAGTAATTGTGCTGTTAAACTGTAGTCTTTATTTCTTTAATTATCATTATAACTAGTAAGTCAGATTGTGTGGTGAAGTATAGCTGGAACTTCATCCATACTACCTGCCTGTGAAGGTGCACATCTCGAATGTCAAATACCATCCTAACAGGTGTATCCATGCTTTTCCAGAACATTTTTACACAAGTGCAAGCGCACAACCTTTCTTTACATAAAAAGTAGCTGTACAGCAGTTAGCATTTCTTTTATCGCATCTTACTGGGTTTTGTTAATTGCATTGGGAAACAATAAACTACTGAACATATAAGGGAGAACTGAGAAGCTTATCACTGTATTATACGAATACGATGCAGGTATTCTCTTTTGTGGATACAGCCATCCACCCACACCCAAAGGTCCATGCAAGTCATTCCTGTAATTTACATTCATTACAAACTGTCAAAGACTGAGCGCATCTTGGACTAGTTTTGATTGTGAAAGAAATAAGGAATGAAATTGTAGGCTATTGTTTGCAAAGAGAAAAATATTTTTTTAAAAAGTTTTAAAAACTAAAAATAACTTGATGTACACTAGCAAGCAAGCATTTTCCACAGATTAATCTCTAATTTTTTTCCTATAAATAATTATGCATTCTAAACATTTAATATCTAGGACTAGAGCCTGATCTCAAAAATTATGATATTTTCATTCTTTGAAATTTTTGTTTGAGCAGACTGCACAAATTATTTTTGTGCATAGCCCTCTGTGAGTCTCTTCTCATGACTTTTTTTTAATAGAGCTAATGTTGGGGGCTTTTTTTAAAGAGGGGAAAAAATGCTCTACAAATGCAAAGGGGATGTCAGACAGATGAGATGTGTAGCCACAGATTTCCAGTAACTGTCTTTCACTCAGTGAAAATGCAGCTTTGCAATTTTATTTTTGGCTTTTTTCATTATTGGAAGAAGTTGTGTAGCTCTTATAGGTAACTGATATACTAGTACTTAGCAAGCTAGATAAAAGTTAGATTTCAAAAGGAATCTCTTTATTGGAAAAATTATAATTTTGGATAGTGGTCAATTTCAGAAGTGGCTAGAGTGAGCTGAGCATAAAAAATTGTCCCAGTTTTATAGGGTGTAAGGCAATGTCTGTACAGATTTTATTTTTTTTTTTAACCCTTTACTAAAATATTTTAGAACACTCCAATTCCAATAAAGAAACTTTGGGATATATCTGTCTCTGAAAAATGGATAGTATCACAACTGAGGAATAGTTTTGATCTTAACTTTGTATGTTGTGTAAGAACTCCAGCCAGCTTGCACAAATATTAGAGGGTAATAACCTGAGGTCTACTACAGCTAATACCTAAAGTTTGGCAATTTATTACCTTGATATTTGCATCTACTTCTAGTTCGATATATCAATAAGAAAAATAGGTTCTCTTTAAGAGAATAGTAAATTCTATAACTTTATATAATTCTACTTTTCCATCTGTTTGTAATGAACAGTTGCTAGTGTATAAGGATGAACTCCCGCTTGCACTTTTATTATCACTTACACACAATACTGTAAAATGTAAATTATGTACACTTAGGTTTTATTTTGTTGAATTTACCAAGATGCATTCTAAAACTGAAGACAATGTTGTGATATTGCTCAAAATTGAAAAATAGCAGTGACGTTCAGGGATCGCTAATAGTGGCTAAAGGAAACCACATTTAGAAATAGGACCCCCCCACCCCGTGACTATTTAGTTTGTTTTCAGACGCTGCAAAGAGTGTATCCACAGTAAATAGATTATTGATAAACTTTTCAACATTGAATCTAGTTGCAACTGCTTACTTTATTCAGCATGAACTAAAATTTGCTTGAAGGTTTGGTGTAAGAAAAAGATAATTACACATCGAATAGGGCTTAAGCTTGTATTTTCATTTTAATGAGTTTATTTAAGTCCTGTTCAAATACTATCTTTTAAGTATGTTAAATCTCCATGTAAGTAGGAGTGTGTGTGGAATTTTCAGAAGAACTTTTGTGTTTCTGGTTCACTTCTTTTAAAAAAGATGAAACAGATGTGTGGAATACATGAAAATGAAGACCAATTTCTCCTTCTTGTTAAATCAGGGTGCATATTACAGATACAGAGCTCTAAGAAGTTTTTCAGTATTTTCTGAAATAGGCTTAAAGAATAAAGAACAAATTTAAGGAAACTTATGGAAAATTTTGGAAACAGGTGACCTAATCTAGGAATCTGCTACTCACTTATTAGGCGTGGGGTATGTCTTGTCATGGTATCTACAGTGAAAAAGTCACTCAAAATGTGTTTGAGATCTGGCTATGTAAATGCATTGTTTTCTCCAGCAGATATTTCACTATAGTTAGCTGCTTCTGTCAAGTTATGCTTGTTCTTACCTGATAATGGCTAATTACCCTCATGGTTTTAAAAAAAAAATTTAAAATTACATCTGAGTGTTACATGACTATAATATTTCTATTATCTGTTTAAAAGTAGTTAGTGTTTGTACATTAAATTGCATTACAGCTCCATAAATTAAAAAAAACACCAGAAGTTAAAATTCTCATAAGTCAATAGTGTATTTTAATGAATAGTGACATTATTAATCATACATCCAATAAGTAGGGTCTACTCACCTGTTTGCTTGTTTGAGAAAGGAGACAGATATTGGTAATGGGGGATGGGAGAACACCACACCACCCTCACATTTGCCCCTTTTTTTTTTTTTTCATCTTTTGACTTTCATCTTAAAATGCTGTGGGAAGAATGAAAGCAAAGACATGCTAATCTGATTTGTTTCAGGAGGCTTCTGATAATAAAGAGGCATATCACAGGTGTTCCTAATCAAGTAAGTTTGGTTTTTTTTAAAAAAAAAGTATTTTTAAAATTAGGATTTCCTGTAACACAGACAATGCAAGGGTCAAGCCAATGACCTACATCTATGTTTGGGGATCAACCATGAAACTGTGGGTGTTGGAAATACGTTATAATACATGACGTTTTTATTGCAGGTTTCGACCTTTCAATAGAGAGCTGATTTTGGAGAACAGCTTACTCCTGTGATTGAAAAACTCTTTCTGTGGAAGGCTGATGGAGCATGAGCATGGTATATATTATATTAACATTCCTCTTACTGTGTGTGTTCTTTATTTTTAAAAAATGTATACAGCAGTAGAACTTATTCAGATTAATCAAAATAGGCCAGTTCTGCTGGGTTTAAGTTACTTTTTATTTCTTAAAATAATTCTTCACACTCCTCCTGTGAAATTATAAAAGACTAATAGAAGTATTTGCACAAGATACACTCAGAAGGAAATGAATTGGCCAAAAGTGTGTATAACAAGTTAAGTTTCCAAAATCCTTGATCACTTGAGTTATATGAATTCTCTATACAGTATTGTTCTCATATTTTTGTCTTGGGAATTACTCCGACTGAAATGCTGCTAACCCAAAAGCAAAGTATGGATGATAGAATGTTTGTTTTTAAATAACTATTTCTTTTCTTGGGAGTGCATGTTAAAGAATAGGGCATTTTAACATGCTGTGCAACATTTGTTTTTAAAGGCATTAATAAACTAGCTACCTAACAAGCAAAGTAGCAGAAAACAGGAAAAAATTATCTTCAGACCCCCCCACTTATACCAGAATAGTCAGAAATTACATTTTATCTGTCATTATGTAGATACTATATATTAGAACAGTGAACATTTAAGAGTTGTTGTTACGGACTGTGCTACACTCATCTTGCAAGTCCTGCTTTGTACTAAAAGTACTAATTTGGCTGAAACTGAGAAATCCATTCAGAGTAATCCTAACCTAACAACTTCTATATGAGTGATCTTAACTAACCATTTATGTAAACAATTGAAATTAAAATAGTAGCTGCTCTTGGATAGCGTAAATTTGTTTAAATACTAAAAGGAGTAGTAAAAATTGTAAGACTTTATCTTCAGCAAAATATATTACAGTACAGCAAACTTTATGAACATGTCGTGACTTTAGCAATTCCAGCTTTCAGCTGGAATCCAGTTTTTTATCCTTAATCAAAGCTGTCTGTCTTCAAGAGCACATTTTTTCAAGGAAGTAATTGTACCATAAAATAAAAGAAGTTTGCAAAAACCAAAATTTTAGATTATCTCAGTAACTGCAAATTTATGCAAAGCAAATCCAGTGAGGTGTAAATTTCATGTTTCCTCACTGTTGTAACTAACATCTAGTGCAACTGAAGAATTGCTGGCTTTTACCAGTTATAAGTCTCTTGTAATAGAAGTATTTGAGTCAGACAAGTTCTGAATGTATTTTTAATATGATATTGTCAATATAGGGTAGTTAGGACCTCCTATGTAAAATTATCAGTCGAGTAAACACAACTTGGAACACAGAAAGCATAGGAAGTGAAACATAACTTGTATAAAAGCTTTGCAGTTTGTGATTAGTCGGTAGGCAATTCTTTAATCCTTTTTGTCTTTCTATGATTAAAAAACGCAGTGAAAGTTTTTTTATCAATGCTGTTGCCATATTTGGGTGATATGCTTAATATGATCCCAAATAAACAGATATTTCAGAGTCTGTCCAGAAACTGTGCTCTGAGTGTCCTGTACTTCTGTCTTGAGTTTTGGTTTGGGGTTTGGTTTTTTTTTCTTTTTTCCCTTTCCAGTTCTCTTAGGAGTATAAGGATTTCACAAAACACTACTTTGACTTTTTTTTTCCCCTGTACAAAGGCAATTATATTCTTGTTAATGAAAATCAGGATTATATTACAAGGCAAATGTATCTAGGGCTCCCTTGTGACATATTTAAAAGGTGAAAGTTTGATGGAGTGTTCCTTGGTCTGACATAAGTTCAGAGCATTTCTCATAGATTTTTATTTAGTGCAAAAAGTACAGTTTCTGGTTCACAACTGTAAATCAAAGAGATTTTAAATGTAAGGCCTAATCCTGCAAACTTTTAAATACACAACTACTCCTGATGACTTACTACCATGAATAAGGATTTGCAGAATCATGTTCTCATCAGATGCAAACTTAATTTCCTTGAATTAATAAAAAAATTAAAGTTTCTAGAACTTTGAGGCGAGTCTAATGAAGTTTTATAAAGTCCAAAGAGGAGAGTTTTGCAGTAATTGAGTCTTGCTCATTTACAAGCTGTAATGTATTTTGAGAGTGCTGCAGTTGTCAGTTGTCATTAGAATCCACTTTCTAACTGTTAATAGGTGCTAGAATGTTTTTAATGCTGCAATTTGCCCTTTTTGGTTTTTTCCTAGAAGAGTTCTGTATTTGGTAGCCAGCATGGCTATTTCAGTAATTGAAGTGTAGGTGAAACTTTTTCAGGAGCAATGTGGGATGTGTTTGTTTTGTTTTCTTACTCTTAGTCTATGCTGTGGTAGTTTTAATTAGGAAAACTTCAATTTATTTTGTTGGAAGTTGAACCTGAAACAAGGACTGTAGTGCTGGGCCCTTAAAAATTGTTGGTGTGGCGATTACAAATTGTATGCTCCACTTCATAAACTATTTTGCAATATCTAATTGTAATGAAGCTGAAAAGATTAAAATGTACAGACTTCTTTGCTGTGGTGCTTCTTGTGTGTAACTTTTCATGGGCACTTAGACTATGCTTAGTAAGGTATACACCTGAGGCTCTACAGACATTGCTGCCTGAAACATGATTTGAAAGCTGACACTGCATGCTTGTTGCTGATCTAAAAGAACTAGTGAAGATTACTTTGACCACTCATCTATGCCTCCTTTAAGGACTTCTCTTGATTGTCAAAGGCAACTTAAATAATTTTCCTGAAGGAGATGTATAGCTATGTAAATGCAACTCATGCCAAGTTATTACAACACATGCAAAATCAACCATTGTGTGAAACCCTCTGATATCTTGGGCATGGCTGATTTAAGTTTTGAAATCTGAAACAACTGAATTTTCTGGATTTTGTTAGTTTAAACTAGATCCAGCACTAACATTATTTTTAAATGAAGTTTTGTATACTGTTAGATTTAAATAGACACTAATTTACATTATTAGATTAGGCATTTATTGAAACATGTATATATGAAGGATTTAAGACTGATATACTTACACCTCATTTTTACTTGTCTGTTGATAAAATGGTCTTGAAAGGCAATAGGAAAAGAAAAACAAATGACATACAAATTCTTAAGGAAAAATACTTAAAATATACTAACTGGGATATTTAAAAGCTTATTCTTCTCACTCAAACACAGATATATGAAAGTAAGGTATTGCTCCCTTTTGTTATTTTTTATTTTAAATATTTGTTCATTTGTTTCAACAAAAAACTTAAGTAGACATTTATGTAAACCCATACATTTAGGCTGTGGGTGGGGAAATGAGAAGTGTAATGAGAGTTCTTACATCTTCAACTACTGTATTGATGGCTCAGTAATCTGCCTTATTTTTAGATTGCTGTTCACACACTAACATGAAAAAGAGCATGTATGAAGATGTTCATTGAGTAGTGTGAATAAACTAGTGTTTCTGGCTTTGTTAATTTTGAATTTATTTTAGATACAGGCAGTTTATTTCTGTTTGTGTAGGACTTTTTTTCAGAGAAAAATTTTTTTGTTTGCATTATTCTACATTTTTACAGCAATATTTGTAGAAAAGTGCCTTTAAGCAAAATATAATACTAATGGTACATTCAGTGCAAGAAATTGGCACGTGTTTGTAAAAAATATTTTTGTGGCATTTAAAATCTTAATAATGTACAAATATCTCTAAAATGTTTACACCTTTCCAGTAACTCACCAAATTTTAAGAGCTTGCCTTTTACTTCCTCCGAGTGTTTTGTTGGGTGTGAGGGGGTTTTGTGGGGTTTGTTTTATTTTTAAAATTTTTTTTACACTTTTGGGACAAAACTTTTTGTCACCCATCCATTTCTTGATATTTATTTTTTTTAATTTCCCCTATCCCTAAAGAAGGAAATGGATTTAAGTATCAATATGAAAGTTAGCAGATATTTTGAAAGTCCTGCAATTCTGAACATGATTATGATCTTCCCAACTTTAACTGATAATTTCATAACAATAGATAGACTATGAAATGTCACTACTTAGGTTTAGAGCTAGACAGAACTTCCAATGGATCTGATAAGTCAAAACATTGGCTTTAGAATTTTTTTTTGTTCTTTTGGAGCAAAATTTGGAGCATTCAGGATAGAATGGCTAGGTACTGTGGTCTTAAGTGTGTTACCACTTTAGTAATTCTGAAAGCACTTTGCTGCTTCTTGTTACAAGTTAGTCCTTGTTATAGTAAAGATCAAGAACTATGAAAGGAGGGTGCTCCACATGTTGTAAAATGTTCCAGTGGCTTTTATGAGAAAGTTACCTCTAAATCAAAATGCTGAAAAGTCTATTGCAGAAGAGAGTTCTCTGTTGATACTTGCATGCTTATATCAGTATCTTGCATGAGCAGAAAAACAGTGAAAAAGAAAGGTTTTGTACTAGTTATGCTGTCCCCACTCTCCACGAAACCCAAAATATTTTTTTCCAGGTTGTCAGTGGAAAGGAGAACAATGCTTTCAGTATCGAGCATAGGGCTTCTGCAAACAGTAGTCAAATGTGCATTTTTCTTCTTCTATTTTATCACCTCACTCTAATAATATTTAAATTATCTGGCAGAATTACTTAGAGATTGTAGTTGTTATGACCAGGGTATTTTTATTATCCAAAAAGTCATACACCCACCTTTCATACTACATATGTGGAAATTTTGTATGATATGCAAGTGTTACTAGTATGTTCTCCATAGTTTAAGTCCCAAATTCATGACCTCTCTAATAAGTTCAAGACTAGAAAAAAAAAATGGCTTGAAATAAACCCACAAGAAAATGCTTGCACTTTTCTTTCTGGCATTACCAAGTTTGAAATCTGGATCTTGATTTGCATGGTGTCTGTTTTGCATGCAGGTTTAGAGTGTAATTTAGGAGATTCTTGATTAGCAGTTGGAGAATAAGTCCATACTGGGTATTAGTACTGTGAGACTGTGTTCTGTTTTCACACCAGCAACTCTTCAGTTTGCATTAAGGTTTTGATCCTAGCTATGTAACTGTAATTACAGTAAATTTGGCAGTGACTACCGAGTGTTTCTTTCAGAAGTTGGTATTTTTGTGACACTGCATAAGAAACTAACAGAAATGTAAAATGCAATAGTGTTCATAAGTTATCTCTTAATTTTTTTTTTTTCTATTTAGCTATGGAGATTTCCTCTTGCATTTTTGGTGTGTAATACTTATCAGCCTGACAGTCTTCTAACCTGAAAATGATTGTTCAAAATGCTGTTCTTTTTTTTGTTTGTTTTATTTTTATATTAATGTAACTTATGTTGCTGACCCACTTCCCATTATGTTAAAACCTCAACAGAATTTGTCACTGAGGTAGGAATTCATGAAGACTAACACTAGAGGGCAATTCAAAGCAGCAGCTTACCCCAAACAGTTACGGATGCCTGTGGCCCTATGTTGGAAAAGCCCCGGGAGCCTATGGAGACTTTTTCAGAGTCTCCCCCAGGCAAAAGCTGGTCTTTGTGATTACTCTCCTAAATCATTTATGTAACTCGTTCTTCACATCCTTGAGTGCCCCACAGAATGAGGAGGAAGTTAAGCCTGTTCTTATGCTTTGGTGAATTAAAAGTTAAGAAACATTTTCCACAGGATCTTACTTCACTCGGTCTTGCAACTATCAGAAAGGCATAACTTAGTGGTGGGGTTTGCTTGCAATTTGCTCTTGTGTGCTACGTTGTTCACTTTGTCTGAAAGATACAGGGTTTGGTGGGTAAGGTAACATTGCTCTGAAACATCAGTGCCTTTTGTTAAGTATCAAGAATACATAGTGAGTCAAATGTCCCTCCAAATTTCTTATGAAACACTGCAAAGTTATGCAAATGAGCAAGATGGTATAAATAATGTGTTTCATGAAAATAAAAACTGAAAAAAAGATAAATTGCACCACAAGCAGGACAAGGCATCAGACAGGTTCTTTGTGTCCATGATTTTCTCAGAGATAATACAATGTATTGAGTGTAACAGAAATTTAGTTAAGACGAGCGATCATGTGCTGTGTTTGATATTTCACTGAGGAGGAGAGTTTGTCTGTATGTATTGTGCACATTAAAGTAATTTATGTAACAGTGCATTACGTAGTAAATTACAGTTTTCACAGTTATAATGTTCATTATAGATTTACACAACATCCTGCATGCTTGTAAATAATAACCTGTAATGCAGACAGTGATGTCATGGTTCTTGAAAAGTGCTCAAGAACTCTTATTTTAGCAATGCAAATTCTCTCATTATATTGAAATGTGTGCACCCAGCCGTGTAAATGATTGTGTCACAGTACAAATTTCAATATGAATATTTTATAGGAGTGCGTGTATGTGTTTACCTGATTTTGTATGCATATATAATGATATATTTTATGTGTCCTCATATAATGAAAAGCTAATCTATAAAAATTGCACAATTGTTCCAACACTACCAGCTTTTCAGGTATTCTGAAAGATTACTCAGGTTATAATCTTTGCATTCTGTAGCACAACTAAACGTCTAAAACTTATACTTGCTTTAATTCATCCTAAGTTGTTTTTTTATAAAGCATACTTAACTTCCATTCACCCTGGCAGTGCCACTTATCAATAGAAATACTGCAATGCCTTGTTACAGTAAATATTTACACCTGTCTTCTGCAGGTCTGATCAGCAACTCCAGTGCTATTTGAAAATATGTAATCTGCTGGCAATGATGTGCCCAACCTTATTCGGTGCTGGAGCCTTTGGAAGAGAGAGTTTGTCATCATCACACAGTACATAGTCCAACAATGACTGACCTTGATGAATCTCTGACAGAAGAAAATAGTTTTCTTGTTCCTTAATTCGCAAAATGCACAAAAGGAGGGGGGGAGGAACATGTGGAATTTAACCCACTGAAATTGTTAGATTCTCTGGAGCTTAGGGGATGTTTTTGGGGGTTCAGGGCAGTTAAGGAATTAGCTGGTAATTATATAGTTATTGATAGATGTCTTAATCACACATGTGAACTCTCATGGTTTTGAGAATGTGAATATTTGTGCCAAATCTAGCTGAATACACCAGTGCTTAAACCAAGCATACACGTACGCTTTTGAGGAACTGAATCTAGAGTCCCTTGCGTGTAAAAACACTATCAATTTAAGAATAAGTATTTTCATGCCAGCATGGCTTCTATATTTCTTTTTATTTTTTCCATTTTACCAGCGTGACTTTTTTTTTTTTGCCCTAAATCAAAAAGAAGTTCTGGTGTTAAGTAACATTAAGGCTGCATTCAGAATTTTCTTTGAACAAAGCAAGAGCAAATGAGTAACAGCAATGTGCAGACCAATATTGCAATACTGGTCTGTTCTATCTTTAAGCAGGTGGTTTCATGTGGCAGGCTGGAAGAGAGACTCTTTTTCTTCCCAGCTTTTGACAAAAAGATGACGCATATGTCTCAGAATTAGAAGGGGAAATCTGCCAGTTTGCATCAGTTCCTTAACTTGTGGGCTGCTATTCACCACAAGGAAAATCAGTATACTCGCACCAGTGCTTCTTGAGAGATGAGGAGTAATCATTTCTTTCAGAAAGTGTGGGATGGTTGGAGTAGGCCTTTCGTACGTTACACTGGGCTTTTCCTATAATACGACTTTTTTTTTTTATTGTTTAAAAATGTTAGGAAGAAAAAAACCCCATAATGTTGTTGCATCCTACATTTAATGTTTAAAATAGACATCAGACATACTACAGCTTAATGCAGAGTAATAGCAAAGGGTTCTACTTCTTTTTGAAAATATAACACTTAGGTTTTGCTGGCACTGAAACTCAAAACCCACTGTAGATCTCCACAGCCGAAAGGTAAGTTGTGTGTGTGTGTTTGTTTGTGTTAATCTAATTCCAGATATCTGATTCTCCAGTTCCAGCTTTTAAGTAAGTCAGTAGGACTTTTCAAAAAATTAAATATAGTAACTTTGAGGACAGAAGCCCTCAGAGATTGTCTTTTAATTTATAGGTATTTACCAGACAGTTAGATAGGGCTGAGATTTTTTTTTTTCTACTAGTTTCCTTTAGTTATTGAATTATACATCTTTTTCTTAACTTATTAACTTCTAGTTAATTCAGCATGGTTTTACTTTAAGCTTATTTGTGAAATATTGAAAATCCTAGCTTAACATAAAGCCATAACAGGCACACATACACATCATCCTCATTTTTCCCCCCCCCCCTTTTTTCTT
>VXBP01002343.1:892198-927087 GCA_013400115.1 Rhinopomastus cyanomelas
AAAAACATCCCAAATGAATTTTACTTTTTAGCTGGAAAAATCAACTTTACTGATTATCAGTCTGTATCAGTCTTAGAAAGCATCATTTTATTTTGCATTAGTTCTGTTCTATGAGTACTAAGTCTCACTCATGGGGCAGTGGGGAATCAACACACAAGCTGTTTTGAAAGGAAGTATATGCATCTGTGTGCTAGATGTCACCTCTTCTATGAATATTTCACAGAGGGGTGGAGGAAAGATTAAAACAGCCTTTTGAGTTGCTGCTCCTGCATATTTTTTTCATCTGGCATTGAATAAATACCAAAGTAGATATTATGACTAGGAATCTGCACCCCAAAGTTATTAAGGACACTTGAAATTTTTGGTGAAGTGACTTGTTAAATAATGAAGTTACAGAAATACAGCAAAGGATTGGAAGCTATAGGAATTAGGAGATGTTCCTCTGCTGTTAACTAGTGAATTCCTTTTAACAGTTTAGTTGAATTCTTGTAAGAGTTCAATCTCACCTTTAGCAAGTCATACACTTGTCTGGTATTTTACAAAAGTCATGTAGAGATGATATAAAGAAGACAAATTTACTGCCTGAGACAGAAGGCAGACTTACAAAAAGCAACTTCTTTCAGGACACGAATAGCTCTTTGTTCTGTGGCCTTGGTCTTTTTGTGCTTTGACCCTTGTTTTATAACATTGTCACTCTGACCCTAAATCTTTGGAAGTAGACATGCAGCAAATTTAGCCTTTTACAAGTGGGGTTGCATTCTGAGTCACAGGCCTGCTTTTTGTCTTTAGACATTATAGTTCCATACAGTGCCGAGATGTAACAACATAAAAACTCAAGCTTTGTGTTGTACAAGTTGTATTATTTGCATATCAGGGCAATTAATTCTTTTACTATGCTGCTGCTTTACTGTCCTATGATTTATTATTATTTACCCATTTCAGATATGATAGCAAGTAGGGAGGCAATCTGGTTAATGCTAATTTATTTTCCACTTTCCCAGCAGTGTTTTGAAAGTGATCCTGTGCACAGACCACCAACCAGGGTTCCTGCAAAATGCTGCTTGATTATTAAGTATTCTGCTGAGGTCAAGAAATGCTTTGCCCTACATTACAGGGTTCGAGGATTTAAACAGCAATACCTGCGTGTATTTTTCTGAAATGACTGGGTGCTGGCTCAGAAGAACACAAAATTTTACCCTGAGCCCATGACCGGATTGAGAAACTCTTATGAGCATTTAAGAGTTCTAACTTCTGGGTTTTTGGAGTTTTTTTACATCTTTAAGAAAGCTGGAAAATAATTACAAGAAAGCCAATAGTAAATTTATAAGGTTTAAATTACTGTCTTTTTTTTTTATTTTTTTAGAATCAAATATATTTAAGAGCAGAAGCTCTTTCCCTGTCTTAACTTTCCTTTATGTAGCTGGTATATATTGTGTGGGTATTGTTATTCACAGAAGGATTGCTCCAGTATCAGCAACAGTTCTGTATATGTCCAAGTTTTGTAACTTGAACTAGAATGATAGAATAATCTCTTCTGAAGGCAATAATGTAATAATCTACAGACATGCTAACTGGAGAGCTTGGAAAAACATGTCCTGATTTTTATTTTATTTTTTAAATTTTAATCTGAAAATTTATGGGTTTTTTAAAATGCTAATAGAGAAACTAAAGTTGTATTTTAATCAGACCAGCCTTTCTGTTTTGTGGATCCATTGGTTTGAGTATTAAATTTTTTTTGTGATAAAATTGGAGGGAAGGAACATTTTAATTTTCACCTTAATAAAATATAAAACTTTACAAAATAACTTCTTCATTTTTCATAATATTGTATGTGTCTTTTCAAGCAGAAAGAAGTGTGCACATAGGAAGAAACTGTGTGAATGCCAAAGGTGCAGGGAAGACAGATTTTTAGAAGTTGTGTGCAAGCTACAGCAGTGCAATCAAGAGGATTCTGGAAGGCTTTGCTGAAATACAAGTTTTGCAAATTCTGGTTACACTTTACAAGTTCCCTGTAAAATATTTCATATATCAGTCTAGTTAATGCATCAGCATCTGACAAAACACTTTTCAGAAGTTAGGAAAAAGAGGTGGGAGGAGTTAGTCTTATTCAATTTTATTTTTAAGCTAGAGTTGGTTCTAAAACATACTGGTAATATACTAAAATATAGGTTGATAGTCCTTGTGTGCTGTATCTTAGTTTTCCTTTTTCAGCCAGCAAGCTATAAAAACTGATGTACTGCACTTGTTCAAATCAGAACCTGGCTACCTTTTAGCTTCTTGCTTTCCACATAAATCCACTACACTTTGGTTGCTATTCGTTGCTACAGTAGAAGCATCAGTATCACAGCACCAAAGCAAGTGTCTTTGTTTTCGTTTGGTTTGATGTGACCACAGTGGAGGTGCAGAGGGAGGGAAAGACCTGCATCTCATACAAATAAATATGTGAGTCAAGCAGAGGTTGGAGTGCTGAGATGAAGTAAAAAGATTGTGAAACTGAAATTGATGCTGATATACCATAACTGTATTTCAAATTTCCAGGATTTTTAATGCGGAATTTCTGAATTATTTTACTTCCTGATCTTTATTTTTAGATGGCTTTGTTGTTTTATGTTTATCTTATGCAGTAGTTCTGCAGCTAGTCTAAATATGTTTGTTCATGATCCTTGGAGAGATGGCTGGACACATGATATGAATTCTCCAAATTTAGTAACAGCAGATTTCAGTAATCAGCAGTTATCTCCTTAACTTTCATTATGAGTATTTTACATTGCAAACAGCTTCTGTAGCTCCCCTAGTCTTTTGCTGTCGTTACGTGGAGTAAATTTTTGACATGTTCAGGAAACAGTTATCAGATAATTCCCTTCTTTTGGGGGGGGCAAAGTTTGTATATTTGACTCTACCTTTAATTAAAACAAAAACTCTAGGTTCGTGTTCCTTACCTCTGTTCAAATATTCACCTTCAAGTTCAGAAAATTATCCAAAGCATTAGTTGTAGCTTAGTCTTAGAAATATTCATTTAATTGGTAGAAGGTATAGGAAGATCTGTTACACATGGAGAATGTGTGTAAGCTGGATCCTGAAAGAATTCTCCTTTTTGAGGTGAACCGGGCCTAATTTTTTAAGAATTTAGTGTCATTTAATTAAAAAAAAAAAACCACCCAAAACTAACTCTAGAACAGAGTTGCCAGGTTACAGATCATTTTTTTAGAACTATGGGTCTTAAACAGGAGTTTAAAATCTTACTGTTAATTCATGAGAATAAAAATTAAGGTGTATAGTTTATTCTCTTACTTTGTGGTCACAGAAATAACAATTATCCTCAACTAAGGTGAGTGAATTAACTGGATAGCCTAGGTTATACCTGAACTGAATAACAATGCAGTAGTAGTCAAAAGTACAGCAATAACTTTATAATGATTCTTTGAAATATTTCTGTTGACTCTTCTCTCCTTTTTTAAAACATATGCCTATTGGTTTAAAAGCTGCTGGACAAAGAATTAGCAGGAAAGGGTGCCTTAACAAAAGCAACCAGAAGGCAGGAGTAAAATAATATAGTTCTAAGTGTAAGTTTTAAGAATGAGCAAAAGTTATAAATTCCAGTGTATGTACAGCATAAATGTGGCAGTATTGAGTAAGCATTAGGACCAAAAAAAAATGAAACTAGGGGGAATAAATGGTGTATTATTAACATACAGCCACATATATTTTTAGATCTTACAGTTTTGGTGTTTGAGAATAGAATTGTTTAGATTTTTAGTAGCGAGGTGAGATTGTCTCTCATTCTATCTTCTATTCAGATTAATTTTTTAAAATAAAAACCAAAAGCCCACATTAAAATATGTGCAGCAGGGGCTGAACTGTCTGAGTGTTTATTAATATTGGATGGTTTATTGGTGGCACTGAACTGAGGTTTTAGAGGAGAAATTTTCAGATTCCCCAGCAGCTGTCACAAAAGCTATCACTGCAAAGTATCCTCTACCATATGGGTACGTCACTCTCTTTATAAAATGCACAGAAGAGGAGGTGCTTGTCGAAACTTCCCCACTTCATACTGTGCCATCTGAGTGCAAACCCTGCAAAATTCCAGTTTAAAATACGAAGCTTAACTGGGAAAACAGATATAGAGATGTTTGTGCTGTGGGGGAGAGTAGCACTGGTGGGCTAGTAATGTAATGCTTTAGACCGTAAACACTAAAGAGTATTTCAGTGTCTTTCACCTTCAGATCTCTAATTTTAAACTGAAATGAGTTTGGGAAAGGGTCACAATGAGCAGCGAAGCAAAAGCTTTGCTTCCGTAGTTGATTTGTGTTGCTTTGAGTTAATGGGCGAAGCAGTGAAATACATTTGACAACGATTTAGATTGGAAGGGACCCCAAATATCAACTAGTTCCAACCCCACCCTGCCCCCACTTCCATGGGCAGGGATGCCTCTCACCAGACCACGTTGCTCAGAACCTCATCTAGCCTGGACTTGAACTCTTCCGGAGAGGTGGTATCCGTGACCTACCTACCTCCCTGGGCAACCTGTTCCAGTGCCTTGTCACCCTCAGTCTTATTCCTTTCATCATTTTCCTGTTCAAATTCTTATCTTACAGAAAATGTAATCGCTTTTGTGTGAAAACATCTTACAGATAACATATCTTCCCAGAAGGAAAAAAATAAAATAGACATGTGAGTCTATGTCTGACATTTTTTTGTAGTAAAGTTAAAAAATAAATCCAAACAACCACCCCCAAAAACCCTAAACCATGGAATTCCCCACACTGTGCCAACAATCCTGTAATGTTTGTAAGATTTAGTGTTCATGTTTTGGATGGGAGGTGGAATTACCTGCAAGTTCTCTCGCAAATATGGTTATTGTAGAAAATAGCATAATCATTCTGCTAGGGCTTTGTTTAATCGTGTGTGATGGTTTTAACTTTAGAGAGATTTACTTATGCAATAGAAAAGAAAAACCCATTTTTAGTCTAGAAGCTAAAAACAACTAAGCAGTTGAAGCATCAGTATCTAGTCTACGCTCACCTGGTTTACAAATTAAGAGTTTGGCCTGAAGGTGCAAATGAGAAATGTACTTGCAAAGGTACTAAATGTTGATGCTATCTTTATTGAAATACTTTCAGTCTTTTAAGGTAAATTACAGGTAAGATGCAGTGTTTTCTTTTCCTGCAGAACATCTTTCTTATTCTTTTCCCATACACGTTTAAGTACATCTTTTGCTGCTGGCTGGCATTTTTGCTTGCGTCTCTCTTTACCTTTGCCTTCCACATTAGCTGTATATACAGTTAGTGTTTTTCTTGACCTTTTCCTTTCTTGGGTTATGCCTAGCACAGACCTCTTTAGGTAGGAGAACAATTGTCACAGCATACCTTCACAGTCAGGTTTATTCTGACTTTGCATTCATGTTTTATTGTGCCAAGGCACTGGGGTACTTCATGAAGGCTCTTCACGATCGAATGAAGTGCTTGTGTCCATGTTGTCTGAGTAGTTTTTGTCTTAGTAATTCAATATAGAAACATTTAAAGACAGGTTAGTATCTAGAGAACTACTAGAAGTACTGTACACACAAATACTGGCATGCTTAAGAAAACCTGCGAGGGATGTGAACGGTGAGTCTCTTGCCTATCTCTGCAAGTATTGTGGTCGTTTTAAGCTGGGAACAGACTAACTGCATCTAATAACAAATAAGATACTGTTCTTGCTAACAATGTGACACAGGGCGTTTTTTATTATTTTTTTCCCCCTGAAATTGATAAAAAAGCATTTGTAAATCTGTCTGCTCAAAAATGGTGGCAAGGGTAACCTACAGAGGTGACAAATTTCTTGAGGACCAACATGTTATTTACAGACGCTTATTTTGAAATCAGTTTATTCTGTCAGATATGAAAGATGAGGATTTTTGTTGCTTTGGGTTTGGGTTTTTTTTTTTTCACATCAGAGGTGACTTATTTTGTTTTGAAGTAAACATTTGCATAATCTTTGTTCTTGTAATCAGACACGCAATTTTCCAGTTCCTGGTTCATGTCCCACTAAGGTACTATGCACAGTAGACAGTGAAGTCTAGAGATTCTCTGTAACTGAAGTCCTGCTTGGCAGTGGACAAATGTTTTTAAACATCTTGTAGTTTGTTAATACAGTTAAGGTCAGAAAACCATTGGTCGATGAGACAAGTCTAAGATCAGCTTTTTATTTCCTTGAAGTATGGTAGACACCTTGGCATAACGTAGCAGCACATAATGGTTTGTGGGTTTTGAAAAGGTGCAGGCCATATTGTGCTGCCTCAAAAATACAAGGATTTCATCATCCTGAAGAGAAACATCACTTACCAGTTAGTCAGTCTTGTGATGCTGATGTCTGTCATACTTTAGCAGCACGTAAATATTGGTGTTAAGACTGTAAATATCTCCAGTATTAACTGTGCTGCTGAAGTAAGGCTAGCCACTTCTGCATGTGAGTCATAAAAAAGGACATTTCATGTATTTGCTGATGCCTTTTTGTTGTTTTTGTTGTTATTAATTATATGCTGATTGTTTATAAGCACTTTCTTGACTTTTGTTCATATTTTCATCTATTCAAAACCAATACTTGGGATTTCATTGTATCTGATGGTAAAATAGAATAGACATGTACATAAAGCTTCAAATGCTTTCATTTACATGAAAGCTGAATTTATTGAAGGAGCCATCTCAAGATACACCTGTCCACCTGTCTAACAGTGCTTTGGTAAGTATGGTTTGTGGGGTTTTTTTGTTTGTTTAAATGGTATTACTTTAGAATTCAGCATTTCTTTGTTAAAACTCTTAAAGCTGTGTTCGCTTTTACAGCATTTTTTTAATTAGTGGAACCAGGAATGTTTTTATTGTGTTTTTAGAAAAGTAAGCGCATAAAGTGTCCTCCAAAATTTTTAATGGAACTTATTAAACATTTTATTTCTTCGCAGAACTGTTTGGTTAGGAAGGATAAGCCAAAGATGATGTAGAGCATTACAACTTTCTTGCTTTCTTAACAATTCCTGTGTCTTTACAGATGATGCTTCAAATAAATGCCAATAAATTCGCTCCTTTTTTACTTTGCAGAAGGAATAGAAGATGCCTTTGCAAAGACTCTTAAGCTTTTGTATTGTACTGTTTTCTTCAGATGTCTGTTAAACATCTGTATATGAAAATACAGTTTTAGAGTGAGACAGCAAAGTGATGTGTAACATATATTAAATACTAGAAAACTTTGAATAATTAGTTCAGTTTTAAGTATTATACTAGACCTGGATACAAGCAAATTTTAAACTCCTAGAGGCTCAGAACACTCTTTCTTTGCAGAGTGGAAGAGAACACATTTATCAGGCTGTTTAGGTATCATTAAATCGGCCTACATTTTCGTTGCTCAAATTTTATTCAGAAAAATGCAATATTTCATGATTAAAAGTTTAAACTTTCACTGACTGAATTTACTAAATGTTTTAATCTCCCACTAAGATATTTCTTTTGCAGGTGAATCTTTCATTGAGGTGATTGAAATAACAGTAGTGAGAATGGAAATCACTTGGGCTCCTTTCCTTTGAAAAGCTGTGTGCAAGTTCTGTGTGGTGAGTCAAATGTAGACTACTGGTTATGTAAATGTCACTAATTTTAGATACAGTCAAGATCTGAAAGTGTGTTTCCTTTTAAGATTTTATTTTCTTCACTATCGTGACTCAGTATCACTTGCTAATCTCACTTTGTTAGCCCTGTTATATTTCACCGTTAAAATACACATGCCTTTTTCAAACAAGTGCTCAGAGACTCAAGTTTATACACCATATAGATTTTTTTGGAAAGGAGGGAAAAAAGCTTCGCTGCACTGGGTATTTGTTTTGGTTTCAGGATTCACAGGCCTGCTACTTGTGCAGTTGCACAGGTACAAACATGTAGATGAATATGAATCAGAGTTGTTAAATACTGCAGATTTATTAGTTGTAACAATACAGAATTTCAACCTAGGTATGTAATGGTAACAACCACACTTTTTTGTTCTTTGCCTTTGCTATGAATTTGAACTGGCAAGATTACCAATGGCTAAACCTTCCAATTCAATTTAGATCTGAGCAGTTTTCGATAGTAAAGCTATGAAGTATTAGAAAGCTTACAGATTTTCATAAACACTTCTGTGTATACTTCTACCTACTAGAGTTTGATTGCTCTGAAAAAACCCCCCAGACCTGGTTAGCTTGCTTACTCAGGCTTCTTTAAGTAGCACTATGTTATACTTGCTTATCTGTTACTGCTTAATACTAAAGACCTTCCCATACAATTCAGCAATTTGAAAACTTAAAATGCTTGGTAAGACCAGACTCTGGGTTATAAAAGAAAAAGGCTTTACTCTTCTGTTCCCTCCCTTTAAAGGTCACTGCCTTTTGTTAGCACACTGCAGGCTGTGATGCTTGCAGATGGCCATCCATCCTGTTACTCTTATAGCTCCATGTTTTTGATGTATCTAGGCTTATTTCTGGGACTTCTGAATCAATGTGACTCTAAAGAGCTTATCAGAAAGAGCATGCAACAAGTAAGTCTTTTTGCATGCCTTTGTGTCAAGTCCAGTGACCAAATTATTTGTCCTTGGCTACTTCATTATGCCTGTATAGGCCTCCATGGGAATAGTGAAACCGTGCAAATGCATATAACTGGGACAAGGTAGGGGGTGGGAAGAAGTAGAAGGGGAAAGGTTGGTCTACCTTGTTTGGTGGCCCTTGCAGCTTATGGTGGTTTAGTGACAAGGTGAAAGTGCTGTCTCAGCATTTGCAGAGGCAGAGCTCAGCTGAGGAACAAAAGTTCCCATTTTGATCAAGAAAATTGCTTAAAGTGCTTGGGAAGCTCTATCCAAATCATTCAGTTCCTAAACCTTTGAAAAGGATGTTGTATTTCTCATGTGGTTTGCAATTGCCTTAAATATTATTAGCATCTGTATTTTCCAGATTTTTACTTGCCTGGGCAGTGCCACAGCCTGTGGCTCAATGGAAGTATCTGCACTGCAGCTCAAGGGTCCTAAGGATTGTGCCTGATGTAAGATAGGAAGGCTCACTGTTTTCAGTTCTGCTGCTTATTTTCTAGGAACTGCACAAGGAGAAAGATGCTGAATACATATAAAAGGGAAAGAAAAGATAGACCTGCTTGTATACCAACTAAGTCTAGTAGCTTATTAGGAGTGAGGACAACTGTGGAGAGGAGCATGTCTAAGATACTTATACTGAAAGACATGAGGTGAGCGCTGATAGGGAAAGGATAGATCTGGTGAATGAGAAAATTGGAGGTATTGGGACAGATTGAGCAAAGATTTTTGGATTTGTTTTTTCTTGAAAATAAGAAGAAGCAGCAGCCTGACAGAGGATCTGGCCTGAGGGCAAAAAGTCAGGCTTAGGGAGAGGATCTTGCACAACTCAGATAATTCCTAACATTTACTAGAGCTCTGTCCTTCAGACCCAGATAGGAATGCTGACTGAAGCAGGAGCTTTTGCCTACATCTGTGAAATCACTATTTCATCCCCCTTACTGTGTTCCCCACAGAAGAGGAAAACCTTATTGTTAGTGCTCTCAGCTACTTCATGACATTTGGTCCTAAAAAAAGAATGCCAAAATAACAGAGTAGGTGAGGTTGACATGGCTTCTGGAGATTATCTGGTCCAAACAAACATCAGGAAGAGCAGGGCTTTTGTTTTAGGGCTATGTCCAGTCAGATTTTTAATTTCTCCAAGGGTGAAAACTCTGCTACCCGTCCTGTTCAGATAGATTTTTTTCCTGTATTTCATTTTGTGCCTGTTGCCTCCTCTCACTGGACATAACTGATAAGAGCCTAGCTGTGTTGTTTACTTGCTTTTACCCTCAGCAGCAAGCATTTATAAACTTTGAGATCACACACACCAGCTTTCTCCAGGCTGGAGTTTCAGCTCTGTTTTTCCTTTCTTCATGTGAAAGATTGTCTCACAGTCTTTGTGAAAGTAAATAAGATGTTTTAGCTAATATGGGAATCGGAACTCAAAGGAAGAAATGCTTTTTTTTGTGGGGGGAAAGCAAATCACAACCTAATAACTAAAAAGAATGTGAAGATCATGAAATGAAACGCTAAGGAGTTAGATTAGATAACGCCTTCAGGTTTCTGCAATCTTCATTTGCCCCCTGTGTTAGTGTACTATGAAGCAATCTTCTTGGTCATACAGAATATCAAATCTAGTGGTAGGATCGTCCTGGTGTGGGGTGCTGAGTCAGAAAAGATGTTTGTGGGCTGTGCAGGCAAGAAAGAAGCCTGAAGCTGCTATAATTGCAGCAGAAATTAGTAGAAAATTCAGCTAAACAAAGGAACAAAAGACTGCAAGTAGAGGAAAACATGTCTTCATGGTCATGTCAAATGAGAAATCCTAAGAATTGGATGCAATATTTATTTTTCACCCTTTATTCTTATATGATGTAACCAGGTCATTGTTTATGTAGTACTTGTATTCCTCACTTCAGAAGTGCCTGACTTAAGACCTTTATCTCTGACAGAAACACTGGCTGTTCATATTTGCAGCTGAGCCTCTTAAGGGTTGTCATGTGAATTGAAACACTAATGTAGTGTTCTGTCTGTGGAAGCCTTCTGTTGTCTTAAACAGGTTCTCTCAAACCGATATGTTTTACTATTGTCTTTCCACTTCCATGTAACATTTAAAATAGGAGTGACAGACACCTTGAACAGCTGTTGGGTTCTTTTTGTTCAAAAAAACTACTTTTGTTTAGTAGCTGTACTACAGGAATGCATCGTGGAACTTTGTGTTACATTGTTTTAATTAGTATCTCGGAAGACGTGAGTATTGTGCATCTTTGAAGGACCAGGTCTGCCATGGACTGTCCTTGTTACCAGCTCAAGCTGGGAAACAGAGTTTCTGTTTTCTTGATACATAGTCTATTCACACAGTCCACCGAGCTCTGAAATACTCTGATTCACGTCTGATCTTGTTGCAGATTCATTTAGCATATAAACTATCGTTAAACATTAGTTTGTCCCATTTTTGGAATGTGGTTTTATGAGCAGCACCTTCATCATGCTGCAAGATCTTTTATACACTGAAGGTAATGCTCATGTTTGAACTTTAGTGTCTTCAACAGAGCATTCACATATAAAGATCTACCGTTCAGGTGGAATCAACTAGTTAAATTATAACACTTAATTTTTCTGTGTACAGTGGCAAATACTGCATCTTTAAAAACATGTAGTAACTCACATCTTTGTATTTAGGACTTCAAATTTCAAAAGACGCCTTGTTAAGTATTGAGGGAACACTGTTCTAATCAAGGAACGACACCAGCAGTAATCTTTGACATTTGAAATGTTTAAGCCTCCCTGTATGTTTTCTATCACCACCTTCTGTCACAGAAGTCACAAGAATTGATAGTTTGATATCTAAAGTGGTGAGCTACTGTTTTACCACAGTTTAATTTGAAGCAGAGCAGCAATTTTTTATTTAAACAAACAGTTTAAAATGTATGTGAAGATAAGCGGATCTCGTTATGTGGATCTCCTTTCTAAGTCTATCAGAATAAAATGTTTAATTGTAAACAGAAATGAGAAAAAAATATGAGGGAGATGCTTATCTTTTTGTGAGGAAGGTAATATCACTGGGGTATTACTTTTTCACTCTTTCTGTTTATTTCTGTTGAAGATTCTTTAATGTCTCTCAGGCACAATAGCTCAGTAATTTTTTTCCAACTTTGTTTCACATATAATAGCTCTGTGTTTAATTTTATCTGATCGTGGTTCTGTGTCTTAGTGTAGAATTTGAGCTCTGTGTTTAAAAGTTAAATTAGTTGTAGCAATGTTTATCCAGTTTGAGCCCCCATTCTTAACTATACAGAGCGGAGTAGCTGGAGGCTAAGTGACTTAGCCTTTGCCGGGGTGGGAATACTGTATCCATAATGTTTTCTTCTGCTGTTTATAGCCATAGGAGACAGCCCTGGATAGAAAGTTTCACATTTCCCTATGGTTTTTGCAGGGCAAGCATGTGGCTTTATTACCTATAAAGGAACCTTCTGTCAGCAGTTTTTACTCTTTTAAGTGGTTTTAAAAGTGAAATATTTTGGAATCTCACATAAAGTACTCCAGAAAAACTTAAGTATTATAAAATTTTAACTATATAAGGCATAAATTATTGAATATAAAGTCTCAATTGTATATGCTTTTAATATTTTATTGAAATAAAGGCAAAGGAAAAGCTTCGGGGATTATATTATTGGACCAGCTAGAATAGTCAACAACAATATATGACTACAGTTCTACAGTCCTGTGATTCTTAAGCCAGACAAGTTTGGGACTGACAGTCTTCCTGTTTCCTTCAGTGCTAGTCTGGCTCTTACATTTCCAGGGTGGTTTCATTGAATGACTTTGGGTTAGTTTTTGGTAAGCTCAGCCAGCTGAATGTGCTGGCTGTGTGAGCAACATTGCTGGCACCAAGGAAGGGTTCCTGCTGCCCTTGAGAATGACAGTCAGAAAAATGGGACATGTCCAGTAGGGTCAGACAAAGATGAAAAAAAACCTCTACTGTTTTGGAAATATGAAATCTATTGAATAACCTGTGTGCTAACCAGTTTTAGGAAGCACGCGTGGATGGTAGGTTGTATGGTCAGAAGGATTTCACGGCAGAGTTGATAACATCGTGTAGCCAGACAGCCCCCTGTTGGTTGTATTGCTGAGGAGGTTCCAGAAGTGAATGAATGATGCTTGAATTCAGCAACTGATTGTGCTCAACAAACTATTGCTTTCATTGCCTATCACAAATGAGGAAATGAGGGGAGAAAAAACTTTGTGCTTGTAAAAGTTACCCCTGAACTGAGTTTTATCTCTCTTGTATGCAAGATAAATACCAAAGCTTGGTTATGCAGAGTATCTTCACTCAGTTTCCTACTGTCCTCACAGCAGCTTAAAGAGCTGCTGTTAAAATATGCCACAATACTTTGTCCTTTTGATCAAAACTGGAGACTAATAATACTGCATTTAGAGCCCAACTAATGCAAAGTTAGTCAGAGACATTTCTCTCAAGATTGCAGCTAACAGACTTTTAAAGCATAATGGTTTGTAAGCTAGCAGAGAACTAGCCAGAACACAGACTCCAGCCTTATTTGATGTCTGGGACTCTTGAAGGCTTGTCTATGAGAGCTTCTGCTATTTAACAAGGGTTACCAAGAGGCTTGGGGGTTTTATTCAGGTTTGCTTTCCTTTAATCTGTTCTTTTGTATGTGGCTTAAGCTGTTACCACTGGCTGCTTACTTCCTAGTCCCTCAAACTTTGTTCCTCAGTAGAAATTAATATCTATGATGTTGGAAAATTGAAGAACACTTATTAGGTATTTTGGCTGGGGGTTTGGTTTTAAGTGTTTATAAAGAGAACATACAATCTGAATTGTAAGGATCACTGTATGTTCATATGGAGAATGAATGTTGTAGGTATTGTATGAACGTGTGCAAGAAGTTATTGTCTAGAATCTGATGGGATATGCATGCTTTAAAGGGCCTGTTTGTTGTGCCTTTTGATGACACAAGGAAGGCTTCCAGGAAGAACTCGGTCTCAGGGGCCCAGGATATGCTGCTCTGAAGTAAACAATACAGAGGTGATGGTCTCTCTGCCTCAGGTATGGCCTAGGTTATGAAAGCTCATCTTCATTTGAAGAACTGAATTTTTGGCTAAAAAATCCATCGTTTTAACAGTAGTAAAGAAACTGATGTGAGAATTAATCTTCTCCAGCACAGAAGACTCGCATGATGCAAGAAAGCCAAAGTGCTTAAGGACTTTCTTCCCTTCCCCTTTGGTATACATTAAAAAATCAATTGTAATCAGATACCCTAGAACAGCTGGCAAAACCAACAGAGGGTAAGGATGCATGCTGTGATTGAAGTTGGGGAAATGGGAAAGACAGGGACAGACAAAAGAGCCGCTTTAAAGTTGTTGTGACTTGCTAAAATCCATCAGAAGTGTTTAAGAAACTGGCTTAAGCAATCTCTAATCGAGGGGACAATTCCATGAAACAGAAAACCCAAGTTTCAGAAGCTCAAAGGGATACAAGTTCACATCTTCTGCTCCGAAAAATGTGCCCAGTGGAAGTTGCTCACACATGTTCCCCACCCCTGTTAAATCAAGGATATGTGCGAAACAGAATAGAAGTCACAAAACGGTTTTGTTCAAAGGTTGTTGGCAGTGGTAACTATTGCCATTAGCAGATGAAAGCAAGCTGCAGGTAGGATTTCAAAGGGTAGTGGAATTTGCTTTTATTGGACTAACTGTGCAGTTCCTTGCAAGTTCCATATTCTTTTCCTAAGATGTTTCCTGAAGTAACAGTAAAATGAGCATACAATAAATATAAGTACCCATTAAAGCTCACTAAAGGTATTCCTTATGTTTCCAGTAGATGAACACTGAGATAACTGAATGTTTGTGAATCGAATCACAGACCCCTATTATGCTAGAGTTCTGTTTTTATTGCTAAGAGCACTGATAAAGGTGGCTTTAAACTGCTTTATGCTCCTACTTTCTCCAGAGCTGCTGAAGAGGGAAAGCAGGGAGCAGCTAGCAGTCTTAAAGGAACTTCATGGCTGCTCAACAACCAGCAAAGGGATTCATTCACCTCTACCTTCAATCTACTCTCAAAAGGTTTTCTTTTTCTGTGTTTTGAAGAGACTTTTTGAGGTTCGGGGTTGTTTTTAACAGGATAGTTTACAATCTCCCTCACAAATTAGTGTCACTAATAAGAGCCTGTTCTGGGTTGAAAAAGATTGAAATAATCTTACCTTGATCAGAAAAAACACTATGTTTTTCCTCTTCTGAGGAGTGGTTACTTACTCCATTTCCACATTGGGATTAAACTGTAGGAATTCATGTAGTTTTCATTTTGTTCTAGTAGTTTAGAACATGCAGGTTACTTGCAGAGCTGTGATATTGTGAAACCATAATTTTATGCTTACTCAGGCATAAAGTAGGTAGCCTGAGAACGGCACTACCTTATGCTATAAGACTATCTTGATTTTCTCTAAAACTTCACTCTTTTCAGCTATGAGCAGCTGTCTAGAACAATGGATGTTTTTAATAGTAATTGACAAATTCTTGACTATCTCTTTTCTCACACTTATTTTGGAGTCCTTGTAAAAATAGCACCTGGTCCTAGTGATTTATTGTGTTTGAGTATCTCAGGCAGCCAACAGGCTCTTCCTTAGAGACATCTAGGCCTGGTGAAACTACCCCAATTCTCCATAAAGCATGCCCTTGGGACAGGAATTTCTCTGTCACCCTCTATATTAAAACCAAGTACATTACATTGAGCTGCTCTACTTTTGCCAATATCTTTCATCCTCCTTTTCGTACAACACAGACAAAACCAAAAAAAACCTCTTAGATTCCAGTATCTTTAAGAATACTTGGAATTCTTCTCTGTGTGTTGAGACATTGGCACTGCATGCAGCCACTGATGCCTGTGCACCAGTACTGCTGTGTGGGATAACTGTTCAGCAGCACCTGTGACAACTGTGTCTTTGCAAGGACAGTCTTCCTTTTGTTCTTTGGACTACCTGTGTGTAAGAATAGAGCTTACAGTTGGCCAACAGTATACCAAGTAGTGCTTTATTATTCACTAATTTATAGTTAAACACCTGTTGAGACGTAGTTTAGTTCTAGTGATTGTAGCATTTTTGTTGGTTTTTTGTAGGTAACAGTCCCTATCAATGCACACCCCAAGAATGAGCATGACCTCCTTAACTGGCATTCACACTCTTTACTGTGCAATGTAGTGGGTGTCATTAAAGGCTGCCCACATAAGCCACTTTTTACTGGGCTTGATGAGCATCACGAGTCTTTTAAGAAGGCTAAGCACGCAAAACATCTTGCCTCAATATGTAACAAGTGGTACAGGCACCTGGCTTCTTGTTCTAGTTTGAGCAGAAACACTGAGAAAGACCAGAGCACGCTTACTGTTCCAAATTCTTGGCCCTAGTCTGTCAGCAAGTATCTTAGCATGCCTAGACCTTGATTAGAAGGGTGACAAGGAACAGAACATTTGCTAAACAGATCCTGATCTTCTACATAAATTCTGGAGGGAAGCATAGCTCAAATCTGGGAACACCAGACTGTCTGATGATACAAATTAGAAGTTACCTTGGGTGTTTTGTGCTATGTAGTCTGCAGTTCTTGGATCCTTCAGCAGCCATAATGCTAGAGCAGAAGCCATTCCTAACTATGACACCAAAATAAATTTTGACAGGGTTGAATCACCTTCGAATCCTTCGCCTGTGAGCAAACAGAGCAATCATACTGGGTCTGGCTGAGATGAATTTTCCCCACAGCAGCCCTCACCGTGCTGTACTTCATATTGGTAGCTAGAAAGATGTTGATAGTGCACTAGTGTTTTGGCTACAGCTGAGCACTGCTCACACAGCCTCCAGGCTGCCTGTCCTACATCCATTCAGCCCTCACCAGTGGGTTGGGAGTGAGCAACATCTCAGCAGTGGACGCAGCTGGGACAGGTGAACTGAACTGACCAAAGGGATATTCTGTACCATAAGACATCTGCTCAGCAATAAAAGGTAAGAGGAAGAGGGTATGGGCATCTGTTGTTATGACATTTGTCTCCCAGAGCAACTGCTATGTGTACTGAAGGGGAGCTTCCCAAGAAGTGGCCAGCCATCACTTGATGGAAAGTAGAGAACAATTATTTTTTTCCTTTGCTTCCATGTGTGACCTTAGCTTTTGCTTCATTAAACTGCCTTTAATTTCACCAGTGAAGGCTTTTTCCTTTTCATTGTAATGCCTCTGTTGTGCTGAGTAGAATGATAGAGCAGCTTCGTGGGCACCTGGTGTCTAGCCAAGGTCAACCCACTGCAGCAATGTAGTGCCCTGCTGTCAAATCATGCTCAGAAACACCCCTGTGGCTATCCAGCCCTTGCTAAGGTTTCAACCATACCAAACTCTGCTAGTATTAAGGATCATTTTCTTTAAGTTTCCAGCACAGTATAGAACTGGTTCCATGGAAAATATTCCTGTATGCAGTTAGAACCAGAAAAGGACTGAAAAGGCTCATCTGTAAGGTTCTCTTTATCTGGACATCCTTCACTGGGCAGCAAGGTCAGGTGTGGTTGACACTAGCATAGTTTGTACAGATGGAGATTTGCTGAATTTTTCAGCCTTTCTATAGTCTCATTAAAAGTTCTTAAATGCCAAGGGTCCTCATGGTGCCATCCAGACCTTTAAATTCAGCCTTCAATGAAACTCTGTTTCTTCAGTGTCACCAGTTATCATAGCAGCAACAACGCCCATATTCAGCAGAACCACAAAATCGTGGAGCTTGGAAATGACCTTTAAGATAATTGAGTCCAACCATTAACCCAACTTTACCCAACCCACCACTAAACCATGTCTCTAAGCTCCGTATCTACACAGCTTCTAAACCTGTCCAAGGATGGTGCTTCAGCTAGCTCCCTGGGCAGCCTGTTCCAATGCCTGATGCCCCTTTCAATGAAGAAGATTTTCCTAATGTCTAATCTAAAATTTCCCTGGTGCAGCTTGAGGTCATTTCCTCTTGTCCTACCTGCTGTTACTTGTGAAAAGACCCACCTCTCCACAATCTCCTTTCAGGTAGTTGTAGACAGCAATAAAGTCTCCCATCATTCTATTTTTCTTCAAGCTTCTCTTGTTTCTTACCACTAGACAGCTTCTGACTCACTATGTGCACCCAGTGAGCACAAACCCTTCAAAGACCCAACTGACAGGGCAGTTTTATCAAATACCCAAGCCATTAATAAATGCCATCAGAACATTGTGGCTGGACAGCCTTCCCTGGAAAGAAAGCTGCCTCCAATAACAGCAAAAATTGACACCATGAGAACCAGCTTCCTTGCATGTAGCAGTTCACCTGCTTTTTTTCATCACTGTGGCAGTGTCTGGCTGCTTGATCTGGAACGTTCAGGATGTGTTTTAAGCTCTATCTTTTCATTTCAAGCAGTGAATAGAGTTTATAACAGGTTAGTGCCTACCAGCTGTTACAGAGACAGTCTTGCCCATTCTATTTTAGTCACTCATTGACTCTGCTCTGCCCCAGGGCATTTTACTGAGAGCACGTTAGATCGTTAGTAACTGCTTTCTATGGAAGAGATCCTGCTTTATCTTTTAAAAAGGGAAGGGATGAGGTGGTAGACTCGGTTCCAGGACACTGTTGACTTTGGCTATCCCACGTCTCAAGAGATGTGAACGCATCCATGTGAAAGATCAGATGTGAGCAATATTTTCAGCTAGCAGCTTTTCACTGCCAGGTTAAAATGCCCTGCTCTGATCTTTCAAAACAGTTTTCTTCCATATTGTAATCCAAACAACCTGAAGGAGCGGTGGGGTCTTTGTAACAGGAGTCATTGCTTCCAGTAAAAGACCTAGGTGCTTGTCTCTACTTGTTTTCAGAAGAACAGAAATCCACATATTCATAATCTGAGTGCTCCAGATGTGATCTTGTAAGAACTATTGTTAGATCCTCCACTAATGGCTCTTGGCCTTAAGGGTAGAACTAAACCCCTCCACAGAATGTACACGTCCAAAACTGTAGCAGACTGATGTTTTATCAGCCTTGTATGACATCATGAGATGTTCAGCTTTCTATTCAACCTTGAGGCCTAGCTCAGAAGCTCAGTAAGAGCATGGGTCAGGCTTTCAAAACCTAAACACAAACTTACAAGGGCAATGGAACGCTTGCACAGGTGTCCTTGTGCCTGTTAGTGCGTTTTCCAGACGATTTCTGCAGAGGATCTCTGAAATGAAGGATGAGTAGCTAAAAGATGATCTTTTGCCCATCCTTTTCCACACGTATCCATAGCAATTTCAGGACTGCATACTAATGGCCTGTTGTCCAGATGGGGACTCCTGTTAAGTGGTGTCCTGTCCCTCCAAGTCCATATTGAGACTAGAGCTCTTCAACATCTTCACAAATTATATAGACAGTTGGATTGAGTACACCCTCAGCAAATCTGCAGTGACAGTAAGTTGAGAGGTGCAGTCAATAACCAGAAGGATGTGATGTCATCCAGAGGGACACTGGAGAAGTGAGCCAGTTTGAACCTCATGGGGTTTAACAAGGCCAAGTGTAGAGTCCTACACCTGGGTCAGGGCAATCCTCAGTATCAGTACAGGCTAAGAGATGATGGGATTGAGAGCAGTCCTGTGAAGAAGGACTTGGAGGTACTAGAAAGGCTGGACATCAGCCAGCAATGCACCCTCACAGTCCAGAAGACCAATTGCATCCTGGGCTGCATCAAAAGAAGTAAATGTGGCCAGCAGGTTGAGGTGATCCTTCCCCTGTACTCTGCTCTGGTGACAACCCTGGAGTACTGTGTCCAGCTCTGGGGTCTTCAACACAGGAAGGAGAGAAACCTTTTGGACCATGTCCAGAGGAAGACCAAAAGAAAGATCAGGGAGCTGGAGCACCTCTCCTATGAGAATAGACTGCTCGAGTTGGGATTGAGCCTGAAGAAAAAGCACCTCTGAGGTGACCATATTGCAGCCTTTCAGTATTTTAAGGGAGGCTACAAGAAAGATGGGGAGGGACTTTTTTGCAAGGCCTGTGGTGACAGGACAAGTGGTTTTAGTGGTTTTAAACTAAAAGAGGGCAGATTAGGTTAGATAGAAGGAAAAAGTATTTTTTTACACTAAGAGTGGTGGGTCACTTGAAACAGGTTGTTCAGAGATGTGGGGAGGGCCCATCCCTTGACATTCAAGGTCAGGCTGGATGAGGCTCTGAGCAACCTGATCTAATTGAAAATGTCCCTGCTTACAGCAAGAAGGTTGGACTAGATGACATCTAAAAGCCCCTTCCAACCCAAGTCTAGAACTGTATGATTCTAACACTCATGAATCCTGGGTTGCAGTGTATTGCACTTCAGATGTCAAAGAAGACTTACTTGGTGACAGCAGAAGCCATTGTTAGCTTAACCAAAGATGGGAGAAGAATCTCAGCTTTTCCAGTCACTTTCTTGACGTGGCCGTATCGTCCACCAAGCCATACGCATGTTCCAGGGATCCATGGTTTTCTGAGCCATCTTCAGAAGACATTTTGAAAAATCATAGGTAGGAAAGGAAAATATATGGGCTAACGATCAATTTGCAAGTGTGGAAAACATAATGGAAGCCAGTCTGTTCCGGAAGATGTCTTTCCAGTTTATGGAAAATGAGGAGCTTACTCATAGAGTTACTGCTCACCATAATGCAATTGGAATTGAAACAAAGGCCACCAACAGGACGTATCTGGTAAATATCCAAGAGGCTTGTAACCATGACACTGTCAAAGTAGTGCTGGTGTTTTGATCTTCAGAGTTTGACTACCAAGCCACCAAATGCTTGGTGTCTGTTTGCAGATGTAAGGTTTCAACATGACTAACCCATCATACGTCTGGATCCTGCAATGTTTTGCTTCAGAGCTCAGAAGCAGAAATGACCTCTTGGAGAGAACTGTTGTTCTTCAAGACTGTGAACTACTGATGTAAGATGTTCCACAGATGCACTTACCTAAGGCTTTGGAAAAAACTAAAATGTCACTATAGTCTCACGAGCATTTAAGTCATTCTGTGCCTTTTCCACAGTCCCTTAGCAGGTATCACCCACCCATCCATTCACCCCTGTCAGATCTGCTTTTCCTTGGCTGGTGGTGTTGAAATTGCTGGCAGCTCTGTTAACTGTCCTCCCTTTAATACCAGGGTTGTGTCTCTTTGGTCCCACAAAGGCCCTCTCTTCTCAGACATATTTTGTTCCTAAACTCGCTGTAATGGGATAGAAGTGACCTTATCATGTAGCATTTTCCTCTATTCCAACAGTGACCAGGCTGAGAAGGAGCAGAAGATGTAGTAAAAAGATGCAAAGATTAAAGGACAGAAGGATTCCCGTGTCTTCTGCTTCTTGTTGAATACAACGTCGTAAATAAAACGGTATGTCAGCAATTCTTGTACCACTCAGTGTAGTTACCACTGGGGAACAAAAGAAAAAGCACAGACCAGCCTTTTCAGAAGATCCTCAATGAAAGGTACAAACTGCCTTTGAAATTCAAAGAAAACCAAGTTCCTGACTCCAAAGTACTAGTAAAACCCAAGACTTGATGTTTCCAATCTATTGCCTTTTTTTCTGGTGGAGAATCAGGATGGAACAGTGTTGCAACCTTTAATTCTTCACTGTTCCACAAGCACTCAACTTTGGTGTAGCAGAAACTTGCTTAGAAAGCAGAGCCCTAAATTAATTCCCTACAGCAGACTTTTGCTCATTCCTGTTTCCAACCTTAAGGGCTACATTCATCATCCTTCTGCCCAGAAAGAAGCCACCAATTGCATGAGAATGGAAACAGGGTAGAATTGAAGGAAAGATTCTTGGAAAAATGTACACGTTGGATCACACTTCAGGAGGTTATTTCAGCAGAAGCTACATAATGATCTAGAAAACTGACAGGCACTATTTTTTTTCTGAAATAGAAGTCAGATTTATTTGTATTTTATATGATGACTAGTGATTTACAGCCCACCCACCCATTTGAGAATATTCAGGGCTCCAGGCTCCAGATGATTCCAGACTATTCAAATCATTGTTGGTCCGTCCATTTTCTAGTAACAACAAGGCCTTCTGTGACTAATTACAGCCTAACTGCAGCAGGAGAGGCAGCTTCAAAGGATGAGACTCTTCAGATGCACTAGCAGTTCCCTTGGTTCCCAAATTCTTTATTTATGTGGATTACACTGAGTTGACAGATTTAACTGGGCTGTTGAAGATATGGTCAAAGAAGAAGAGTCACTCCCTTCCCTTTTATTGTCTTTTGAAGACATAACCATCATATGCTTCTGTCACTAGAGAGAGGAAGTTCTCCATCACTGGACTTCATTTGGGCTTTTATATGCTGTTTCAGTAGCATCTGGGAATGGATCAGTATGATCTCTGGTAAGGAGTTGTATTTCCTCGTGGTGCACTGTAAATCTTTTATTGTAGATACTCCCACTGTTTATTGTTGAAAATCAATAAAAATAAACCTTGTAAAGTTGAAGCCTGGCAAAAGTTCAGCACAAATCAGAGGGAAGGAGTAAGAGGCAATGAATGAGCCTCCCCCTCTTGGCAGCTTCCAGCTTGCTTCCCAATGAATATTCAGGAACACTTTGGCAATCTGGGAACATATTTTTTACAAAATTTAATTATTCAAAGTTATGAGCACTTCGTTGTGATAGCCAGCAGGACTTCTGATCCATTGTGGCAGCTTTCTGGTTCCGAATTCAGTGGCGGATTAAAACGAAGCAGGGCCAGATTGTGCGTTAGGTACCCCCTTCCAGAGACAGACAGAGAAGCACAACAGCCTTGCTCAGGTCAGAGTAAAGGAACTACTCCTGAGTACTGGAAAACTGGAAACCAGCAAAATAGGTAAAAAGTGAGAACAGCCCAACATGAGGGTAAGTTTCTCTCAAGTCAGAGTAGAAGGAACTACCCATTCACAAGCCTTTTGTCCTATGACTATTAATTCCTCAAAATACTGCGTCTTGGAGTGGAGTCCTCTACTGTTTCCACTAGATTCAGTTAAGCAGGCAAGTGAAAAATGATTTAAGATTATTTAATGAAGGGGAAACGTTCCAATATTACAGCCAGCACTAAGAGATCAGTCTTTTTCAGCCTGAATATAGTAACAATCGCCACAACTTCATTTAAGCATCGATTTATAATCAATTATACAATCTTGTGAGCCCTGACTGTAGAACCTGTAAGAATGCAGTGAGAGCACTTTCTAAAAGAACAAAACCTATCAGGAATTGTCATACTGAAGACTACCCAAAGAAGAGGTGATCCTTTAAGGTTCAGGGCTTCAATACAGCCTCAAGGCCATTTTTGTTCTTTACCTGTAAGAAGTTACCACTTTTGTCTTGTTTTTCTTGCTGTCGTTGGTCTTTCCACCAACAATATTCAGAGACACTGGCTCAGAATCACAGACTGGTGGGGGTTGGGAAGAACCTATGAAGACCCTCTAGTCCAATCTCCCTACTCGAGCAGGATCATCTAGAAAAGATCACGCAAGAATCCATCCTGGTGGCTTTGGAGTGTCATCAAAGAAGGAGACTTCACAACCTCTGAGCAGCTTGTTCCAGCGCTCTGCCACCCTCCAAGTAAAGTTTTTCCTCATGTTCAGATCAAAAACTTCCCGTGTTCCACTTCGTGCCTGTTGCCCCTCGCCCTGTCACTGGACATCACTGAAATGGGACTGGGTCTCAGTCAATACTCATCATTGCTGGTTTTGGTTTTACACCAATTTGAGAAATGGAAACTTGTCTGGAAAGGCAGTGCCACAGATCTCAGAATGAATTTAGAGAACAATTCTCATTGCCTTTGTAGAACGGCAACCTGTTGGGACAGTTATTCCATAGAGCTTGTCTGCTGTGTCACCCAAGCGCTGCCATCAGCAGTCTGACCTCAAACTCCACTACAATAGGCCTGTGATAGTGGAAATCAAGTTGAAATAATGAACCTTTGAAGTTAATTGCTATCTTCTCTCCCTGCCTGGAAGAAAGCACAAAAGTTTCTTAATTTATAAGGCCTCATAAACTTGCCTGTCCTGGTACCTGAGCTAATTTTGGCGTCTTTACAAAGCTCTGTACAGGGCTAGCGTACACAAGGCTTTTAAAAAAATCACTGCTGCCAAGCCTTCCTCCTAAATGTGCTTTGCACTTGACAGACACCCAGAAATCCTCTACACTGCTTCATGCAGAATCATGCTAGCTCTTCCCACCGAAGGACTGTTGGTCACATTTGTATTCTTCTCACAGTTCAAGTTCTAAAAACTATCTGAACCTTTATTAACAATGGCCTTTACCATTTAATTCTCAGCTGCTCTTCAGCAGCTTGATGCCTTCAGAGTGTGAGGACAGAGGAGTACTCTGCAAGAGACACCTTATTTCATGGACACTAGTGGTGGCTTCACTAAAGCACTTTCTCTTGTCTGGAGTCAGACAGCAGTAAAACTCGGGATGTTTACATCCTGATGCTTTCAGCTAATTGCAAGAGGATCAGCATACATGTAGCTCTTGAAAGCAGAAGCAGCACTGAACTGCTGAGGTTTGCATTCCTCCTCCAGCCACTTCTCCAAACCATTGGGATGGCAGTCCTGTCAAGCTGCTGTTTCTCCATCCATTAGCACATATTTAAAATCTCTTTGCAGATTAGCACGGAACATAAAAGCAGTTTTCCAGGAGGAATGGCTAATTTGTTGTGAGCCCTAATATAATTGTTAGCCACAGAGAAAAACAAAACACACCCCTTGAAAATGCTGGATGCTGGTCCACAAAACCAGTATTGAATCTGTGGTTCTTTTATTTAGAGTTGAAGAGGGTGGAGCAATAAAAGGCAGGAAAGTAATTTTCTTTTTACAAACACTTGGGGGAAAAAAACCCAATTTGTTTGTTTGTTACTTCCCTCCACAGTCACCGTTTCAAACAAGCCAACAGTGAAAAAGAAGGCCAGTCATGCTGGCACACCCCTCTTCCACCTTCAGAAGATGACAGGACAAGCCTTTACTTCCCTTTCTGCGCTTGGCTTCTCTTTGCCTGTGCTAGCCCGGAGCTCCCTGGGGCATGGCTCATGGTGATGGAAAGGCCTGCTGGCCTCTGCATCCTTTCAAAACTGTAGCATTCGACTTTTTCTTCACTGGAGACTGTCCTTGTGCTTACGAGGCGAAATCCCTCTTTGAGTAAAGTATCCAGCAGCAGGCCGAGCACGTTGGTACCGTTAATCAGCTTTCTATTGTCAGGCTTTATGGAAACAAACCTAAAATAAGAGAGAAACAGGTCACAACAACTTAATCACTTCTCAAAGGATGAAATCCACTTTTTAAAGAAACAAACCGGGTCCCCAGATGATGCAGGTCTGCACAGCTCACAGCTTCAAGCAGTCAAGGTTCCCGATATTTATTTTTTTTTTCCCCTTTTTTGAGGACTACTTAATTCTTTCCCTCATTGTAAGAGCACGTTGGGGAAGAAGCACTTCCCTTCCACCCCCACATCAAAACTTACTCTCTTAAGGAAAAGCTCCAACGGCCTCCATCACATTTTGTTTAATGGAGAAGTGAATTACACGCTCAATACAAAGCTGCAAGTTTTTCACTGAATCATAAAAGTGTTTAGGTCAGAAAAAACCTTTAACGTTGTTGAGTCCAACCATAACTCTACCAAGCCCACCACTAAACCATGTTCCTAAGCTCCACATCTACATGATTTTTAAACGCATCAAGGGACAGTGGTTCAACCACCTCGCCAGGCAGCCTGTTCTAGTGCCTGACGACCCTTTCAATGAAGCAGCTCTTCCTAATGTCTGAACTAAACTTCCCTTGGTGCAGCTGGAGGCCATTTCCTCTTGTCCTATAACTTGTTACTTGTGAGAAGAGACCAACCCCGCCACCCTCTCTACAACCTCCAGTCAGGTAGTTGTAGACAGCAATAAGATCTCCCCTCAGGCTCCTTCTCTTCAGGTTAAATAGCCCCAGCTCCTCATAAAGCCTGTTCTCCAGACCCTTCTCCAACCTTGCTGCTCTTCTTTGGGCCTGCTCCAGCACCTCAATGTCTTTCATTGGACGAGGTCCCCAAAACTGAACACAGCAATTTTTGGCCACCTGAGCACACTGCTGGCTCATGTTTGACTGGCTGTCAATCAGTAACCCCCTGTTCTCTTTCAGGTAAGAGTTTAAGGATGGTGAGGGTCACACCCCAACAGCAACACACTTCATTACACAGCATCTCTGTCTACAAACAGTGACATTTATTGAAAAGCTACCGTGTGGTAACAAGTACGAAAATCATTTCCACGTCACCTCAAATAATTTTACTTGATATAACGTTCAATTTAAGAATCCATTCAGACATTTTGAGGAAGGGAAGTCAGGTAAAAATACTATTACAAAATAGATAAGCTGACAGGGAGTGAACCCACTGCGCAGCTCACAGGGAAGTACACCACACGTTCACACAAAAAAGGCAAGAGGAGTCCAATGTCACCACAAAATCAATCGAAATTCAGCAGGCAACAACATCAAACTCAACTTGTTTCATTACTCGAGATAAGTTTTTCTATTGATTTGCAGAGGAAAATGATTACAGAGTCTGAAGAAATAAAGGAAATAATTGGGAACATTTTCCCTGCTATTTAAGTTGTCACAACCTACTCAACCATGTGTTAGTCCATTAAAATTACATTATAAAGTTAACATTTGGCTAACGTGTTGCAAAGGCAAAGTAGATTTGCTTCTACTTGCTTAGCTAAAGAAATCTAGAAGAGATAGACACTATTTTTTAAAATCACTGAAAGACTGCTGTATTGATTCACAGACTCAAAATAACCCTTTTGGAAATACTTCAATGAAAATCCCATACAATGCCAGATGTTCTAATAGCCACTGAGGACGAATCAGGTCACATTTTGCTGTACAGGAAGAAGGTCTCTCCGTACAATGGAGAAATCCAGCACAGGCTTGTTTAAAAAAATTGTCATTAGACTGATACCACTATCACCACAATCACTGATGCACAGTAATCTTAACAGAAACAGAACCTGGCCCTGAATTCAAAGAAAACCCACCGTGCAGCATATAGTTAATAACCTGCTCCTTCTCTCTCCTCCCATATAAGTCTCTACAAAAGCTTTCCAGCCCCTGAATCACCATCATAGTTCTACTGGTGTTTTTAACTCTCTTCAACCATTTTACTTCTCCCCTTTCCACATTAAAGTCTTTTGGACCATGAGCTAGTGGAGGTTTCAGGGTTCCCCAGTACTTCACTGCTTATTTGTTTTGTTCCTTAGCTTTGCTTTAACTGTTTTTCAAGCCCTCTAGAAGATTACTGATGCCATAAAAGTCTAAAGCCTGGGAGAATGAGTGGAGAGAAAATGGCAGAGAAATACCCAACAGAACTCCAAGCCAAACATCGAGAACATTATTTCAGAAAGCTGAAGAACACACAAATCAGTGTAACAGAAATTAACCTGGCTGCTTCAGAACTAGAAAGAGGTAACAGTAAACCAGCACAAAGCAGGAAACACACTTCTCTCAACAGCTGCTCAACAGTTTCTTTCAAACAAGCTTTGCCGGCACATAGCACAGTACTCCATGAACTAGAGGTAACAAAAACATCTCCATAACAAGAGGTCACACTAGGGAGAGTACCTGGCCACAAGGTCACCAGCAGAGTAGTCAGTACCGCACTGAAAAGCCATGTCATGATGAGAAGGTCTTTCCAAAGGAAGTGGAATGAGTGGTTTCTGAGAAAGAAAAGGGCTGTTCCAGCTCTGTCCTGACTGCTGCCCTGTGAACACCGTGATCCGTTCAGACAGCGTTTCAACAGTGGCACTGCAGGAACCAAAGATCCGGAAATAGGCCTGCGTGTCTTGGAAAGAAAAACGCACCTCCAAGATCTCCAGCCTCGGCTTCAGCAAGTGTTCCTGCCTCAGAAGGCCAGCCAGAGCGTAGAGCCCATAGAATTCTGCTTCTCTCTGCAGCCTCTGATAGTCTGAGAAATCAGTAGGTAAGGAGACCTGGAGAGTCCGCAAGAAGTCCATGATGTAACTAAACAAAGTTCCATCTCTGTCTACAAAAACCTCTCCATTCACCAGTTTGAATTCCCGGTCATCGTTGTTCAACATCCGTGCCAGCCTAGACTCAGGGAACTGCTGCAAGGTAGACAGCCGGGTTACAAATCTCACACCCCCAACACTCAAAATGACCACCTCTCGATTGCTCATTGCTATCTCTGCGATTCAAACCTGTAACTCCGCGATCTACGTGTCTGTGACTTGATCTTCCCTAAACTGCAAGGCATCTGTGGCTGCAAGGACCATTCAGTGCTCTCAGCAAGTGTTTGCAGCGAGGTGTGGAGCAGCAACAGGACTCCCAGGCAACAAAGATGTAAATATCAGGTACAGTGGTTTTGTTTGCAGGGTCTGGTTGCTTGGAAACTTTGATTGTTGGAATTTAATGCTTTATTTTTTAAAAGAACAGCTTTCAAGGACTACTGGAAGATAACAAATTGACTGCCACAACTTAGTAAACTTTGAGAGAGGTCAATGAACACCCCCAAAGCTCGGCACGCATTAGCTTTTACCCAGGAATGTCAACTGAGCTATTCACTCTATATCACAGTTCCAGAATTGAGGCTGGAAAAGTCCTCCAAGATCATCAAGCCTATGACCTGACATCACCACAATCACCCAGACCACGGCACTAAGTGACACATCCAGTATTTTTTTCAGTGCCTCCAGGGATGGCAACGCCACAGCTTCCCTGGGCAGTCCATTCCAGTGTCTGATCACCCTTTCCATGAGGAAGTTGCTGCTCACAGAACTGCTGCAAGCAATATCTTTCAGTATCGTACACTCTTAAAGAAGGGCACTTCAGAGAACTGCAGCTTATAGCTCACGTTAAATCACTTATCATACAGACAAGTCAATACACTGAGAAAAGTCAATTAATTCCTGAAACAGAGTACACAAAAACAGAGTAACAGGAGAAGACCTTATTCATGTTTCACTGCTAATGCACTTCCAAACACACCCATACTCCTGCTCCAAGGAATCAGCCCATCACGTTTCTCCAGCTTGTGGAATCAATCTGGAGACAGCAGCTGCTCTACCTGCCACCTCTGCAGAGCTAGAGCGCAGGCTGCCTTTCTGCAGCTGACCAGTAAGTGCCTTTCACCACACCACACTTCCCACATTAAGGCCACTTTTTAAGAAACTGTGGCTTCAGAGAAACAGGAATCTAAGAAGGCAGCTCAGTTAGCCCAACAGACTGATGCTGGGAAAGTAAACCTGCAAAGTATGTACTATCTGCGACGTACGTACCATCTTGCAGCTTGTTCTTCTTGTATTAACTGCTTTCACCCCTAGAGGTTATGTTTGCCCTGAAGATACATTTTTGTATAGAATGTGTAAACAGTAAGGGATAATCACAGGATGATTACAACATCTGATTATACAAAAAATACATTTATCTAGTTCCGTGCGAAGTAACAACCTCAGATAGAAAGTGGTTCTAGAACAAGAATGACACACTCTGTGTTTTGCAGCAGAAGACAAGTCCTCAAAGCCTCCCAGTACAGTGCAATTTTCTCAGGCACAACTGCCCTTACTCTTTCCAAACCATGCCTCAGGTAGAAATCCTTTCTTCTTTAAACTACGATCTCTTCAGAAGTGACACTGTTTATCGTATTCTACAACTACATTAAACTAAGTACAAAGCTTAGCCCTATATTTTGGTAGGAAAAACTATTTACAAGTGAGTATTATTCCCATAATCATCACTGAGAGAAGAATCCAGCAAGAAAATGTTCTTCAAAGCTCCATTTCATCTTGCAGCTTACCAGTGCTCAAGCTACATGAATAGAATGGATGGTCTGGAAACATTTTGAATCTCTGGATGTTTTCACTGTAAGTCTTAAGAAAACCAAGTAACTTTAAGAAGTTGTGTGTTTTCTTTACCAGACTTCTCTTAGCTCTGATACTTCAGCAGGGACTTCACAACAGTTTATATTTGCACACAAACTGTGCAACATTATCCAGTACAACCAGTGTATAGTTTTTACACTTCTCTCTTAGAAGTGAGGCTCCATCTGTCATCTGTTCCCAGTAAGAGACTGCGTGATCTGCTATCTCCACCGTATCTGCCAAATAGGACAAGCTAATTGTAAAGAGCTGGGATTTCCAGCACTGGAGATTGTCAACGACTGACTCCACAAAGGACATTCTGGTGATGGCAAGAATAAGCAAGCAAATAAGAGAGTTCACAATAAACCTGCGTGAAAAGATTGAGGGAATCTTGAATTTGAGAGTGCTGTGCTCCTGGGGCAAGGAAAGTTTGTCCACATCAACTAGTTTTATTCCATTCCACTGGCTGGTATCAAAGCTCTTCATTGTAGGGCTGATGTCTACATTGGAACAAGGTAGAGGGGTCTCTTTGAGCACCTTGATTTTTTCCCTGAACTCCTGCATCTGTTGCAGGAAAATAATGGGTTCGGACACATCTTTGAAGGCCTCTGCGATGTTAAAAGCCATCCGTTGCTCTTGCAGAATGGTGTTGAGTTTATTGATTTCAGGATCGTAGGCCTGCATCACTGCAAGTTTCATTGTCTCAAAGTCAGACAGAATCTCATTTCGCTTCTGCTCCAGCGTGTGCTGCAGCTTCTCAAAGAACTCCTTCACTTTGTCAGAGTCTTTGGTCAGCATCTGCAGAGCTTTCCTCTTACTGGTTTCTAAGGTATCCAGCCGTGAGAGGGCATCTCCACAACGCCAAGTTTCAAAGCCCTGAAACAGGGTTTCGAAAGCCCGCTTCTCCTGGGAATAAGCTTCTTCAATAGAACAGAAAATGTGCTTTGTGTGGTCACCGCGGGTGGCACAAACCCCACAGATCAGCTGCATGTCTGTCCGGCAAAAAATGTTAAGGGGTTGCCCGCTGTGCACTTTGCAGACAGGCATTTTTGGAGTCACTTTGATTTTGTTATACTTCTCCACAATACCTTTCAGGGAATAGTTGACTTGCAAGCTGTTGACTCCAATAACGGGAGTTTCCTTCCTGCATGTGGGGCACTTGAAAGGAGATGGCCTCCAAAGCACATTTCGCACGTTTCCTTCGAGAATTCCTTCCAGACACTTTCTGCAGAAATTATGTGAACAGGGCAGGACGCGAGGATCGTCAAACAGGCTACAGCAAATTGGACAGGTGAGATCTTCCTCTAGGAGCTCCATTGTATCCTAGGAAAGAGAAGAGAAACAGTAAAAGAACTTTAAAAATGTATTGCCCTCTAGGAAAACCATGCAAAAGCAGATCTTCACTAGAGACACAGCTCAGTGAGAAAAGTATCTACGTTTTTCTCCTCAAGACAGAGCCTCAGATGGGTTTTTGCAGCCAGTCCAGTCAGCTGTGGTATGTGGCCACGAGATGGCAGGAAGAAGAACAGCTCAGAGTGTTCAGGCAGAACCATTTTTGGGCTCTCAACTAGAAATGCTGGAAAAGAAAGCTTGCCAAACCCACCAAGGACTCTGAATGAAAATAACTCAGGCACTCACAACAACAGTTCAAGACTTGCGTGTTTCCTCACTGATGCAATACACAGAAACCTGATCTTCACAAGATACCCAGCTGATACACCCTGCCTTGATCTGACTGCTTTCTACTTGTTCAACACATCCACAGCTCACAGTTTTAAACCCCACACACCACTACCAGCTGCAGAGCTTCTACAGCTACAGAGTATGTGATGTAGCTCTTCCTTCTACCTGCAAAGAGCAATGTTAGTTCACACTGACTTCAAAAGTTAACTTTCCTCTTGCTCCTGCAGTATTCTTAATAACCAAGTGAATGCATTAAGAACAGCTGCCCATGATCCTTGACAGCACCCCGTGAAACAAAGCTGTTAACCACTTCACCCACTGCAGATTCCACTCTCCCAGCACTCGTGCCCCAGGAATTTCTTTCTGTGGACAGGACTAACTGGATGAGGGTTTATCATGTAATCCTTTCTACTGCAGTCTCAGTGAAGGGACCCAGTGCGCTACCCTCGCAGTGACCTACAACCAAAGCCCAGCTGTCAGATACAGACACAACTTACGGTACGCTCTAGAAAAAATAAGGGCTAATGCAGGACAAAACTGGTGGCCAGTTTATATTAGTGAAAATTCACAAACACTGAGCTTTGGGCTACAACTAAGACCGGTGCTTCCCTTATTTAAATTCCTTCCATATTATTGGAAGGAATCACAGAATCCTTTGGGTTGGAAGGACCCTTTACAGGTCATGNCACTTGCTCAACACATCCACAGCTCACAGTTTTAATCCTTTGGGTTGGAAGGACCCTTTACAGGTCATGTAGCCCAACCACCACCCTGCAGCAAACAGTGTAAGATATACAGAACACAGTTTGTGGGCCTGTATATCTATGTACTAACAGTTCTCTTGTGAGTTAAAATGTGTATCTGGAAAAGAAAGAGCATCCAAGTACCTCTGTGACAGCAAGGCATACGAATGAGCTCTTTTAATTAGTTTTCATGTTACTGATATGGTTTCTGTCCTCTGAAAGAATTATAAGGTGGAAAACATGGGAGCCAAGTGGAGCCAAGGCAAGGTCCATGCTGCACAGGACACAAAGAGCAATAAAGTCAACACACAGATCCAAGGAATGCAGAATCAGCTCATGGAAGAAAGCTGAGGTCAACTGAGTTTCTTCTGCAGGATGACTGATACAGTCCCAGCGAAGACTCATTAAAACCCACTCCTGAGAGGTGCAAGCAAACCTCCCGTGCTTTTCCAATGAACAAGGAGTGTTCTCTGTGCTTGTCTGAATAAGGGGAGTTTGAAAATGTTGACAGCTTTTCTGTCATCAGGCAGAAGAAGCCACCACTACAGTTAGAGACAAAGCTCCAGAGAAAAGGCCTAATGACTTCATTTACCAGCTAAGATTTCCTGTAAGACCACAGATCCCATTTGAAAACTTGTTCTGTGAGAAGAAAGTGATTTTGAAGCACTTCTCAATGCCAGAACAAGCAATGTTTCTCTTCAATTCGGTTAAAAAGAATGGGATGATGGGAAGATGACGAGTGTGCTGATATTCTTGAGTCTTCCTCTTTACAAATAGCTCTTTCCAACCTGCACTCACAGCTTTTAGCCGTGACTTGCTAAGCACAAAGATCACTTTTTGCTCACGTGTTAAGAAGACAAAAACTACAAAACTACAATTAGTTCTCTGTTGATAGTAAATGGAAATTCACGGTGCAGAAAACATTTGCTCTGGCCTATCTCCTTTACTAGGGAGCTGGAGAAGCTGCTTTACATTCGTGACAGTGAGGAATGTGAGCCACTGCAGAAAATGCTTCCTGCAACTCGTCCCACCAAAACTGCAGGGCAAACACTAAAGGCTTCCATGCTCTTAAAAGTACAGAAACACACACGAAAAGGCTCGATGATCCAAATAAAGCTGGCCCATTGCATTCCAACCCCACTTATCTAATTAAATAATTCTGCTTCACAAATACAACTGAATTTCACAACCATTACACGACATCAGTTGAAACCCTGGATTTTAAACAAATATACGAGCAAGACTGGGAGGTGCAGCACCACTAACAGCAAAAATACTGAAAACCCGTATGACTGGTTGGGACAAGCTGAACTTCCGCCTTCTTTACGACACTAAGTTCGGAGAGTAAGTTGCCAGCATACTGAAACACCTTTTGTATTAGCAAGTTGGTATTTGTGTGAGCAACTACAGCAAGATTTCAGCTTCTGCACTGGGGATTTCTGATCCGGGTTTGGCTGGCACTGAAATTCCTCACTCAGAGCTCTCCTGAGCTACAGGAACTCTCTGGGTACAAACCCAGGAGATGTCACCCACCAGAAAGAGAGGCTTCCGTGGGTTTATGATTAGGAAGAAGAATGGCAAAACAAATCAAACCATAAATGCAAAACCAATCATAGAAGCTTTCTCCCACACTCCAAATTCACGTAGCGTGCCTCTCAGGACAGAAGTTGGGTTATCACCCAAAGGCAGGCTGAAAGAACAACCAAGACATCACCAAGCTTTAAGCAAAACTGTAGCTTTTGAACAATACATTTCCTGCAGTGGCATGGAAGTATTCTAAATAAAACTTGCATTTCCACAAGTAGTTGAGCTAGTCTGGAGAGGTCTTGTCTCCCTTTCTCTGCACAGACCCCTAGTCCTTGTCAGAACCTGCTCATTCTGTCAGACTGGTGTGTTGAATTAGACCCCCACAAAAAAAGAGTCTGGTGCAAGTAATGTAGGATGGAGACAGGAGCTCCTTCTTTCAGCAGCAATGATCTTAACTCCATCAAGAGGAACTACAACCTAATTGAGGGTCAGTGTGGCCATTTTATGACAGAATGATTGACCTTAAGGTGCAGTAAGGTACCCAAGTGGCCAGAAAGCTGAGGAAAGTGGCCACGCTTTAAAACTGCTACCTTGTGGCCAAAGTTTCTTCCAGGAGTACCAGGTAGATCCCAATGTGTTTGGTTCTCTGAAAGCTAGACAGGCTTGGAGAAATAAGCAGAAACAGAATCTCTTGAGTTAGAACAGACCTTTAAGATCATCAAGTTCAACCTTTGACCTAGCATTGTCACCACTAAATCATGTCCCGAAGCACCAAGCCCACATGTCGCTTAAATGCCTCCAGGGATGGTGCCTCCACCACTGCCCTGGGCACCCTGTTTCAATGCTCAGCAGTGAATAAATTATTTCTAACAACCCGCCTAAAGCTCTCCCCGTGCAGCCTGCAGCCCTCTCCTCTAGTGCTATCGCTTGCCACCAGGGAGAAGAGGGTGTCCCCTTTCTCGCTCCAGCCTCCCTTCCGGCAGCTGGCTCAGGAACCGTTCTGGAGCAGCGCAGTTCCAGCCCCGTCAGTACCGTTTCATGACGAACCTGCCCAGAGCAGGAGCAAGCCACCCCTGTGCTCCCCTCCTCGTCCTTTAGCCCAAGGCAGGGATTCTCTTGCTGTTCCTGAGTACCACGACCCTCCTGCCGACGGGCACGGAGGGGATCCCCCCACACTGCTGCCGGGCCCGGACCCGCTCCCGGCCGTGGCCTCCCCAGGGGTCACGGCGCTCCGTGGGGCTCCGCTTTCGGAGCCAACGAGCCAGCAGCGGGGCCGATGCGGGAGGAGCTGCGAGCGAAGCTCGGGATTGCGGCCGAGGGCCTCTTCACACCGCCGCGGCCTCCCCTCGCCCAGCCCTGCCCATCCCGCAGCCCCTGCCCCCGGCGCCTGGGCCCGGTCCGCTCGGCCGCTACTCACCGAGCCGGGGCTGTCTCGGCAGGCGGAAAGAAGGGGCTGCCGAGGCCGCCCGCACCGCGGCCTGCGCACCAGCCGCCGCTCCCGGCCCG
>VXBP01002343.1:927146-974148 GCA_013400115.1 Rhinopomastus cyanomelas
CCTCGGCGCGGCGCCGCAGCGCGGTCAGCGGCAACGGGCGGTGCCGGAGACCGCCATCAGCTGGCCGCGCCGCCGCAGCCCCGCCCAGCCCGCACCGCCCGCGCCGCCGCTGCTCGGCCTGAGGAGGGTGAGAGCACCACGGCAGCCCGAGGCATTCGTGGGGTGCGCTTATCGATCGCTTCTGCTACAGCGGCGCTGGGACTGCGGCCGCCCAACGAGGAACGCTGCGTTCGAGCATCTTCCGCTCCCAGAAGGCGCTCAGCTAAAGACATTCTGTTGTAGCCAGAGGCTTCCTAAAAGGCGGCAGACATGTTCCTGGGTGCTTTAATGCACCGGCCGCACCGATCCACAGAGCCCTTTCGATTGGGAAAGGCCTTTAAGATCGTTAGGTCCAACCTAACTGTACCAAGCCCACCACCAAACTATTTCCTTAAGCTCCAGATCTACGTGACTTTTAAACACATCCAGGGATAGTGATTCAACCACCTCCTGTTCCAATGCCTGATGACCCTTTCAATAAAGACATTTTTCCTAATGTCTAATCTACACTTCCCCTGACACAACTTGAGGCCATCTTGTCCTATCATTTCTTTCTCATGAAAAGAGACCCACACCCACCTCTCTGCAAGCTCTTTTCAAGCAGATGTTGACAGTAATAAGTTCTCCCCTCAGCATCCTCTCCATAAAACTAAAGAGCCCTACCTGTGAGTCTGTTGAACTGCAAAGTGCCCTGGCAAACCTGTGCAGGGTGCCCCCAGTAACAGTAGTCCCAGAGAGACAGGGCAGAAGGATCCCACATCCCCCTGGTGGGACTGTGAGACTGGATCTGGAAGCACTGAGGTTGTGGAGAAGGTCTGTGATTTGCATCTTTTTTTGCTGTCCGTTTAGTTCTCAGTCAACAGGTCTCACATCAAAACCTAACTGAGCTTAACTGCAAGTTAAACTTTGTGAAACAAGACATCAAAAGCTGTTCCACAACACATACGCTCTGCCTCCTACATCCCAGACACTCCCCTGCTCCTCACTCACCCCCCACAGATGTGTCACTCATCAGCACATGGGAACCATTCACATTCAAGACTACCCACACGAGTAACATCAGAGGCGAGACTTGTGTGAAACGAAGCTCTTCGGGGTGGTCCTACTCTGTTTCCTTACAAATGAGGAAGGACCTGCATGGGCATAAGGGTGGACGCCTGCCCACCTGGGATATCTCTTCTTCATTAGGACCATCTGAAAATGATCTTATTCCTTCTTGCCTGGGCTTTCTTCTGTCAAAGATGAAAGCTTAAACCTCTGGGAAAACACAGCACAGGATTTCCATGCTTGGTGCGTAGAGAGAACCCAGCCAGAAGGGTATTTCCATGTGCTATGGTTGTCCCAAGCATGATCCAATATAACTCGGGCACTTCACTACGTCTGATTGATCAAGTTGCACACAATCCAATGCTTTGCTTCCATGTAAGTCCATGTTTCTATAGTCCTTTCAACACTTTGTTGTTTATAGAGGGTTTTTTCTGATATCAGTTCGCTTATCAGTTTCGGTTCCTGCGTCCGAGAGCACAAAGTGTCTTCCTGAAGCTTCAGAGAAAAGCTTCAATGGATGGAAAAGCACATGAGTGACAATATTTCACTGTTGAATAAGGAAACAAACCCAGGGGAACTCCAGGCTCAGAGGAGAGCCCCCACTTGAAGGGAAGTGTTAGGATAAATGTCACTTACTCATGAGAGGGTTGAAAATACAGGAGTAGGAGTTTGGGAGGAATTGTAAAACAGCAGCAACTTCCAGCTTTGTGAGATAAACATCACGTTATCGTATCTGAAGCCGAATGCTGTGGTTCTGTCAGCGGCCTCAGAGCTGACTGCTGCTGCCCTCCTCACCCATACCAGCCCTTGCCAGCCTTGGCAGATGCATCACCAAGCTGATTCAACCCACTAAGCCAGCAGAATGCTGTTTCCTTTTCTTTGCCAGCGTGTTTTCTGCTGATTCAACGAGTTAAACCAGTTCAGCGCAAGATTAGACAATCACCAGACCTAACATCAGAGGAGTGAGGAAAAGAGGACTAAGATTTTCCCCTTTCAGTGGAAGCCAGCCATTAAAGTGGCTCAAGATGCAACAGGTAATTTTACCCAGAGGGGTAAAATTCACAGGGGATTAAGCCAAGCTAAGACAGTGCTACTGGCAAAAGAGATAATTCCATCCTTCTCCCTTCCCTTAGTCATGCTTTCCTGAGGCCTCCCCTCTGCTGACTCCAATGTTCACGCGGCCACATGTTAGGCTGGGTCTGCCTGCCAACAGAGCTGAAAGCTAATCCAGTTTAAAATAAAAGTTTTCAGCAGGATCCATTTTGGCAGCCAGCTGATTCCACAGCCGAACAACCACTCATGCCAGGATGAGCCAAGGAGAGGGCCGGTGTCGGGGCAGCCTGCACACACGTCAGCATAAAACCAGAGCTGCCCCCAAAAACCATAATTTTGCAAATGCTTCCAATCAGCTATTGCCAGCACTGCTGCCAAAAGTAACACAGACTTGCCCTTTGGCCACACCAGCTGCTCACTCTGGGCCCTAGGCACCCCCACCCCCAGCCCATGCTGAGCAGGAGATGATTTCTCATACAAATCTGATCAATAAATGCGGCTGGAGGCAAAAGTTAAAAGCAGATTGCTTTTTTTCCTCTCAGATTTGTATTTCCCATCAGCATGTCTTCTCCAAAGCCACGCTACCAAAGACTTGTCAGACTGTAATTGTCTCCCAAGGAACAGAGGTGAGTTGAGGGCATTTTCCAGTTTTATCCCTGGCTGCAAGTCTGCCTTTTCCTTCCCACCGCAGATGTCAGAGCACATAGGGAGTACAGCCCAGTGTCAGGGCACTGACTTCTCAAAGCAGGCTGCTGTGTTCAGCTGTGCTGCTGTGAGCATGCCCTCAAACGGAGAGGACAATCCGAGATGCAGCCACTGCGGGCACCTAGACGTGGAAATAAATCTGCAAGAGCTTTGGTGCCAATAGCAGCTCCGTAAGAAGACACTGTAAGATACTCAAAACTCAAAACCACTCCGTGTATCAGACACCTTACTCGTGTGTGAAAGTTTCACAATTATATCATATCTCACTACACTTCTTTTCAACAGATACATCTGGACTATATTAAACACTCCAAACGAGGCATCAGAGAAAGCAGTTTCTTATTATTGCTCCATGAAAGCTCCTTTTACTGTGCATTGTGGACATACCAGGCATTAAAAACCCATGAAGGGCCGTCGGCGACTGCCATGATCAACTGCTGCTCTGAGGTCAGAATTTCGGAGCCTGCTTTGCTATCTGAAGAGTCTCTGATGATCCGTTCAGCCAAACTGAAGAGCTCTGGAGTTTTACACACAGAACTTTGACCCACACAGTTAGCTGACACTCAGCACTTTGCCAGATTTTGCTGCTGGGGGTGGGGGGGATCAATGATGAATTCAGTTAGCTCCTTAGCATAATCCTATTTATTTACAAAGAATGTACAGCCACGTCCCATTTCCTTGCACGCAGAGGAAGCACATGGGAGGGAGTACTGCGTGGCAGTCCAAGTTTGCTGCTCTAGCCAGGATGCTTGCCCAGAAGAAGCTGTCCCTTGGCTTTTCCTGAGGGCCATGCACCACTGCTTCTCCCACTGTCTGCTGGCTCTCGCGTGGTGTTTCCGGCCCCGGGCATGCACACAGGCAAACACAGCTGCAACCGATCTGTGCTCTTGCTGCCGCGCTCGCAAACGGTCCCCAGAGAAATCGCTCTGACTTTCCCCAAATTAGTGCTTGCTCACACGAGTCAGCTCATCGCAGCGCTTGGCGGTGCAGCCCTGTGCCGTGGGCAGCGGTTTGCAGCTTTAAGCTGCCTTACGCCATGAAGGGACTTAATTGCTCCTTCCTGAATGAAGCACAGCCAGAGTTGCCTGTCAGCTTTAATGAGGTTTGTGACTGCCTATAGATCAAAGCTCTGCTCGGGTGCTTTTTGCTTATATTGCATAAAGAGGAGAGGAGAAGTGACCTCCAAAGTAAACAGAACAACGAGGAGCAGAATTAATTTTCATATACAATTTCTTCTATGACTTGGCAAGCGCCCGATTAACTGTATAAAACAGAAGACTTCCCAGAGAACGTTAATCCTCACACGAACACATTATAATGAAGATTTCAAACGTACAAGCACAACCTGTTTTTCATCTGAGACCTTGTCTGTATCATCTTCCAAACCACAGTCCTGACCCTGGGAGTGGAAGGACTGCTTTCAATAAACAAACCCTGATTTTCCAGTCCTGCACCATCATTTACTTCTGTGCAAGCTGCAGGGCGACGGTTACTAAGTCCGTTCCAGCACAGTTAATAACTACTTTTTTCACTGGTTTTCACAGGTGGAAATGCATCCACTGCGCTTGTGGCAGTGGAGAAGCGAGTCCCAGCGGTTTTTCCTAGCAGTGCAAAGAGGAATTCTTCTTCCTGAGAGGTTTAGCCATGTTGTATTTTACACCCTGTAACAACGCGAAAGAGCTCTCCTCTCTCTCCGGTACATTTGGTGGCATCAGGGAACCCATCTGAAACACACATCTACAGCTAGTAGATCTACTTTGTGAGGCTAATGAGAAAGCTCTGTTTTTGTGAATGAAGCTCTGGGCTAGAGAACAAACCAAGCCAAGGACCATGGCTTTCTTTCAGCAGGACCTCCAGCTAAATCTGCATTTGTGAAATGGATGGAACCAGTCCTTTCCTTGTTCTTCTAACGTGGTTCCCAGACAAAACGTCTCTGCTGCTACTGTTCAAGGAAATAAAGTTAAAACCCTGTGAGCAGCAAACACGTTTAGGCATGCTGAACATAATTTTGCTTCCAGTGTGGGAGGGTTCTAAATACTTGGCCTCCCCAGTGAAGGAAATGCACATTAGAGAAAAGCAGAATCTGAATTAACCCTTCGTTACCAAGCACCATGATACTCCTAAACATCAAAGCCCAGGTCTTGGGGCAGTTCTTCATGCCCTCTGAAAACTCTGTCATTCAAATACACACTAAACAAGCTGACAAGCACATTTACAACTATAGAATCTTAGAATGTATTGGGTTGGAAGTGACCTCCAAAGGCCATCTAGTCCAATCTTCTTGCAACAAGCGGGGACCTCACGCACTAGATCAGATGCCCAGAGCCCCCAGAGCTCCAGGGATGGGGCCTCAACTCCCTCTCTAGGCAACCTGTTCCACACCACCCTCAGATTAAAGAACTTTTTCCTGATGTCTAACCTAAATCTACCCTTCTCCAGCACAAAGTTTTACCCCTCATCCTACCAATCCATGCCCTTGTGAACAGCTCTTCCTCAGCCTTCTTTTAGGGATTGGAAGGTCACTATAGGGAGCTCTCAGAGCTTTCTCTTTTTCAGGCTGAACAACCCCAACTGTCTCAGCCTGTCCTCTTATGAGACATGCTCCAGCCCTCTATGTCCTACTGGAATTGCTCCCTTTGTCCTCCAAGAAAGGCATATGAATAAGCCATGTTTCTTACCAGCTGACTGTGCTTCCACCAGGTCACCATCATAATCTGCATGAGTTTGTCCAGCACCGGCATCTTCACTCAGAGCACGCATGCCTATGACTTCACCACTGCTCTTGCACAACCCATCCTGACACAGATGAACTGTCACCAGCTGCTGTCAGAATGCTCAGCAGCTGGGCCCCACACCTGGATGGACATAGGGATAAGATCGGCACTGACCTTGGTCCCCTGAGGCTTCCTGCCTGTCGAGCACATAGGCCTTGGAGTCAAAGCACTCCAAACGAGGATCAGCATGCACTGTACCCCAAAAGTGCTGCAGTCTGCTGGCCAGCAAAACCAGCTGCTCAAGTTAAGAAAGTGGTTGAGCCAAAACTGGCAGGAAGGCAGCCAGCCACTACTGGCCCTTCCCTCAAGTCCAACTGATTTGGCAATGCTGACTTCATGCGGCAAGACGTTTGTATTCCCCAGCGCTCCTTTTGGAGGAGGAAAGGACTTACTGAGGCACAGAGTGGAAAGTGGAATGGGGATTAATCTGAAGGTTGAGTATCTTTCTAAGGTTGGGGCTTTTCCTCGAAACTATATTAACATTTGTCATTTAACATTTACTGTAATAAACCCACAGTGTGTAACAGACAATAAAAAAACCACAGTGACTTACATGGGACTAATTATGTGAACAAGCTACTGATGAGAATCATGATGCCCTCCATGTGAAACCAATAAGCATCAGTTTCCACCTAACATTTGCTTCTTAGAAGGTCAAGTCTAATCCCATTTGGCATATTTTGAGGAAGTGAGCTCTTGACCCCAAGTGTTTATGGGCTGTAACAGTAAGGCAAATAAAAAACAGGAAGCACATTTTGAAGCCACTCCTGAGATCAGATTTGGTTTAGGCACAATTTTGAGACAGATGGCATTTCACCTCATGTTTCAAGTAAAGGGATAAGTGTGACTGATACAACCCATCCAGTAAGATATTTCTTGCTAGTAAATATCTTTCAGCAACGGGTTTTGAACGTCTGCTTAGTCCCCTACCCCCACCTTAAGACAGATAGCACTGAACCACATGAGTTATATTAGGTCCATCATCCTCATACACTGTAATAAAATCTTAAGGGAGCTTTCTAGGTGAAAGGCCACTAAGACACCAGCTGAAAACTCATGAGAAACACCAACTTCAACCCAGCTTGGTTTGAATCTGTATAAACCTTTGAATAGAAGTGTCTAAAGTATCTGCTGTCAGCAAAATATTCCAGATCAGCAGTTCCTGACACAACAATTACTGGTGATTTTAATGTAGATAGATAATGATGTGGAGTATGTAAATGTGGGCTTCTATAGCCACGTCATCACTATTTACTATAGTTGTTGGAGTCCTGTTTGCGGCCTCCGTTCTGGGTGCCGTGAGCTGTAGGGACAGACCCATGGCTTTAGCTAAAGACACACTTGTGTGACCCAAAGGCCACAAGTCAAACTACAGCTTTTTAAATTACATGGTGTTCTGCCTTTATGAAAGGGACATAAAGCTGGTCCCAAAAAAAATGAATAAATCATAGATAAGAAAATAATAAGTACATAAATCTCCCCTGATGCAACATGAAATAGTTTCCTCTACTCCTATCACTTGCCAACACAAAGAACAGGCTGTCCACTCTCTTCCTGCAGCCTCCCTTCAGGTAGTTGTACAGTATATCAGGACAAACAGGCAAAAAAAAAAGCTTGATAAGGAACTACTGTAAAAGCAAAGAGCACCCAAAAAAGTTCAGAATTAAGATTCTCTAGCTGGACAGGTCTAGAAGATAAGATAAAGGACAACACATAGGGAACAAACCCCACGGAGGCCAGCAGAAAGACCTGGGGCAGGAATCATAGAATTGTTATGGTTGGAAGAGATTATAAAGTCCAACGGTCAACTCAGTGTAACCATGCTGACTACAACATGTTTTCCAAACCCAGATCTACATGCTTCACGAACAATTCCAGGGACAGTGACTGAAGTACCTCTCTGAACACATTTCCAATACTTGACCACTCTTTCAGTGAAGAAGTTCATCCTGATGTCCAATCTAAACCTTCTCTGGCACAACTTGGGGCCATTTCCTCTTGTCCTATCACTAGTAACTGGGGTATAAAGACTGACTTCCACCTCTTTACAAACTCTTTTCAGGTAGTTGTATTGAGCAATAAAGTGCCCCCACAGTCTCCTTTTCGCTAGACTAAATAACTCCAGTTCCCTCAGCTGTCCCTTCTAAGACCTGTCCTCCAGGCCCTCCACTAGCCTTGTTGCTCTTCTTTGGACATGTTCCAGCACCTCAATGTCCTTCCTGTATTGAAGTGCCCAAAACTGAACACAATATTCCAGTTGAAGCCTTATCAGTGCTGAATACAGGGGAATGATCACCTCTCTAGTCCTGCTGGCCATATGATTTCTGATGCAGGCCAAGATGCTGTTGGCTTCTTGACCACCTGGGCACACTGCTGACTCATGTTCAGCTCTTTGTCAGTCAGCATCCCCAGACCCTTTTCCACTGAATTGTTCTCCAGCTGCTTTTCCCCAAACTTGTAGTGTTGCATGGGTTGTTGTGACCAAAGTATAGGACCCTGCACTTGGTCTTGTTAAACCTCATGCAGCTGACCTCAGTCCATCAATCCAGCCCGTCCAGGTTCCTCTGCAGAGCTTTTGTACCCTCAAGCAGACCAACATACCAGGCCAATTTGGTGTCACCTGCATACTGAGGGTGCATTCAATCCCTCCACCCAGATCACATCTTTATCAAGATGTTAAACAAGACTGGTCTCAAGAGTGAGCCCTGGGGAACACTGCCTGTGGCCAGCCACCACCTCAGTTTCAGACCATTCAGCACAACTCTCTGGGCTCAGCCACTCAGCCAGTTTTTTACTGAGCAAAAAGTCTACCTGTCTAAGCCACGAGCCATCAGCTCATGGGTGCTATAGAATCCTATGGGCAACTGTGTTGAATGCTTTACCTAAGGAGAAGTGCTCAGCCTGGCTGTGCAGACCTCTTGCTTCAAGGAGTCCTGCTGACCTTTTCCAAGAAAGAATTAAAATAGAGAGGGAAAGGAAAATGACTGTGTGACTTGGTTTTCCTGTGTGACTTGGGTTAGGTGATCCTGCTGTTGCAGGCAGATTGGACTAGATGATCTTTCGAGGTCCTTTCCAGTCTGTAGTGATTCTATGATTCTATGAAGAAGGAATAAGATAAAAGGGGTTCTTGCCACTTGGAGCCAGTGAATTTCCATGAAGGAATCTCTTCCCCCAGGGCCCAGCACGTTGACATTCATTGCTGTGGTACCTGCTACGGAAGTGTTTAAAAGTCGTGTAGATACGGAGCTTATGGATAGGGTTTAGTGGTGGGCTTGGTGCAGTTGGGCTAACAGTTGAACTCGATGATCTTGAAGGTCTTTTCCAACCTAAACTATTCTGTGAGTCTATGATTCTATCCTCCCATTATGATAAATGGTTTTTTTGTATATAGATACAAGTATATACACACAATATATATATTTTGTGTATACATACATATATATACACACATCTATACTCGTGTGTATATATATATATATATATATACACACACACACTCACATATATATATATATATATCTATCTCTATATCTCGGTATATAGCATCCTTAGGTGACTGGCTCAGCTACCATCCCGCAGGGCGTAGCTCCTCAGCCAGGAACAAGCAGGAGCAATTTGCCTGCTGTTTTAATTAAGGTTTTCACTTCCAGAGCAAAGACGAGGTTTCAATGGGGTTCCATTCTACTTCAGACCGCACTCGAGCCCACCGGGCACGCCGTGCCCGCGGCATCCCGCCGCCTCCCGCCACGTCGCGCCGGGGCTGGAGCGACAGAGCGACGCCCGCTGCGCTCGGCCACCTCCGCCCCGCCAGAGGGCGCTGCGCTCGCCGGCCCCCGCCGCCCTGCCCCTGTGGCGCCTCTGCGACTGCGCAGCGGTCATGGCCGCCTCCGTGTTCTGCTGCTTCTCCTGGTGCCGGGATGGCGGCACCGGGCACATCCCGCTGAAGGAGATGCCGGCGGTGCATCTCGACACCCAGCGCATGGGTAAGCGGGGACGGGTCCGGCTCTCTCTGGCCCGCGACGGGCCGGGCTTGGGGCGGAGGCTGAGGGGCGGCGGCGAGAGGCGAGCCGTGAGGGCCGAAAAGACCTCGGAGATAATCGAGTTCCCACCCGCTGAGGAGACCGTCCCCAGCTTTTCTGTAAACCCCCTTCAGGTATGGGAGGGCTGCTAAAAGGTGTCCCCGCAGCCTTCTCTAGGCCGGTCAACCCCCGGTCTCCTAGGCCGACCTCACAGGGGAGGTGCTCCAGCCCTTTGATCATCCTCATGACTCTGCTCTAGCAGGTCCATGTCTTTCTAACGAAAGGGTGTACCTGGACAAGCCCAAAGGGGGAATGTGCCCTTAAAGTTTATCCTCTCAGTGAAATCTTTTGAGAAAGTTGCCTTCTGGACACTTCTTTAGAAGGAATTGGCAATGTTCAGGACAAAACCCGGCACCTTGCTGTAAATTCAGCAGGATGAGTGGGTGAGCATGTGCTTCAGTCTCGGAGAGGATGTCTGATGGGCTGAAGATCTTGATCTCCAGTTAGAACTTAGATCTTGATCTTCAGGTTAGGCATGGGATGGGTTCAGGGAAAAGGAGGCAAGTTATGGCAATGAAGTTGCAGAAGGAGCCAAGCCATCTTGTCCATGTTGCTCTTGAAATGTCATCCTTAGAATGAGCTATACACAGAGCCGTGCCTGGGCTTTCTTGAGGAGAAAAGTGATCTGGGAAGGAAGCAGCCTGACAGGCTCAGGGTCCAGTGCTCAAACACAATTATTATCCTGGGTTTATTCAGTTTTGCCAGTGGACCGTGACTGTCTTCCATGCTCTTGACTATGACAACAGTGTCTAAAGATGAAGCCTTCATCTTAGATTCATCAGAGAAGGAAGGCTTAGCAGAGGATTCTTTTCTCCCTCTGTTGACAGGCATGTTTCTAATAAAAGGGGTTTTTCAGAACATAGTTAAACACCTTGCAATGCCATCAAACCTTTCTGCCCAATGTGCCTTTCCTTCTTTTTGCAGATTCTTTTTTTTCTCCAGTGTGTAGAGATAGAACAAAGGGCTTTGGTCTCACAGGGAACCCTTTCTGGCTAAATTCTGAGTTAGGCTTCTGATGTGGCTGAGCAAAAGGTCTAACCAGCGTGGTGCCATAAAACCCAGAGGTGACATCAGAGCAGTGTATAGACTTGAAATAAATAAACCCTAGTTGCAAGATGAACTAGCCTGTAAGCAGCTTTCCTTTTTTATTTCAAAGCATGGTCCTTCATCTCAATTCTTACAAGACTAATGAAGCTCTTACTTGGGACAGAAAGAACAAAAACTTCTCGATATTTAGAGCTTTTAAAGGCTTCTCCCAGACTTCTAAAAATGTTTTGAAGTTTTGTGGGTTTTTTTCTTGCAGGAACAGATGTCGTCATTGTTAAAAATGGCAGAAGAATATGTGGCACAGGAGGTTGCTTAGCCAATGCACCCTTGCATCAGAACAAGAGCTATTTTGAGTTTAAAATCCAGTCCACAGGTTAGTCAGCAAAAATGTACAACTTTAAACTTGGAAGGTATGTCAGACCGTCTGCTGTGGCAGTCGTACCTCAGATCCTGAGCACGTGTGTCTTTCTAATTGCATCCATGAACTTGTGAGCATTGAAGAGTTTTTGTTGTTGTCGTTGTTGTGTAAAAGGAAGTGTTTCTGTAAAGGTGGTGCTGAAATATTAAAAGAAAGGTAAGTGCATTGCTGAAGGGGTGCAAATACTAAAGCACCTTATTGCTTTGTATGCTGTTACATGCCTGTTTTTCAATTAGTATATTTTTAGCAATGATTTTTAGAGTAAATAAATGCTTAGGGAGCCAATAAAACAGTGCAGCCATGAAGTGGTTTTTATCCAGCTGTTTGTCTACCGTTGTTTGATTTAACACGCATTGTTTGCCCATGCAAGGGTAAGGCTCCTCGTGCTACACTTTGCTCTTCAAATCGAATGTGCAGCACTTCGTCCAACACCACCTTACCCACTTGCAGCACCCTGGTTCTTTATGTGTTTTGCACAGATGTTACATGAGGCAGCTGAAGGTGAATGAAATTTGGAAGCGCTGTGCTTTTACTCGTATGGTCGGCTTCGCTAGCGCAGAGCATGCTCCAGGCTTGCTTGTACTCTAACATTAAAAATCAGCTTAAAAACAACAGACACTGTGAAAATGAAGCCCTCCCAAGTTTGTAGGGGAGGGAAGAAGGGAGGTGTTAGTCCAGAGACAAGCCATAATGCTGCCAGCTGGAGCTCAAACACGGAGCTTTTTGGGTGAGGATTGTTTGCAGGCGGTTTGAATGGAGCACAGGCAACGTGAACACAGACCTGTCCAAAACACCTTGCAGTCAAGTTGGTTGCTTAGGTGAAAACTAAGTGTAAACCTGAGATCAGTTGTAGCCTGGTAATGTCAGCGACCTTTCTGTCAGGGAAAGAATCCACTGCAGCTGTTGTGACATCCGCTCATCATTCACCCAGAGTATTCCTGTTCTTATACTTGAGAAACACAGGAAACAAAAGTCTCCTGGTCCTGTGATCTATATCTCATCTATTCCTATGTGCCCCAAGGCAGGACAATTGTAGATCACTTACAACTTTGACTATCTAAGACTCTCCTTGTGCAGCCTGTTCCCAGTCATTTATGGGGTCACTCTGACTGTTGGAAAGTTTTCTGAAGTCTAATCCTTCTGGGCATGTAAATATTAGAATAAATTATTCTGTAGTTTCAGGTTTTGAAATAAGTTTTCTTCTATTTTTGCCTCATTTTGAGTCTTCTATAGATTAAATAGTCCCAGGTTGTTGGTTGGTTAGGGTTGTTTTTTTTTTTCATTTTCTCCTTATAGATGATGTTATTAAACTTTTGATTTGTTTTGATGTTTATCCTAGAATATCTCTAATTGACTTAAAACGGGTGCTCAGCTGCAGCAGGCAGGAGGCATCCTTCACTTGATGTGAATGCAGAACAGTATCAGACCTGGGCATTCCGTGCAAAGCCTCAACCCCTGCTCGGGTCATCTTTTTGATTTGTTGGGGTGCTATTGATGAGTAGTCGTGGGATACAGGTTTCTGACCAGTTGTGCTTTGGTATTGCTGTGACTATCTAGATCACATTTTCATAATTTGACTTTTTCAATACTCTGTGTGTTTCAAACACATGAAAAATTTACATTTACAGTTTCTTCTCTTTCCAGAGACTAGTCTAACCACCTGAAAAACGAATCCCTAAATCTTAAAATGATAGAATGGTTTAGGTGGAAAGGGACCTCTGAGATGATTCAGTTCCAGCCTCCCTGCCACAGGCAGGGACACCTCTCACCAGACCACATTGCAGAGACCCTGTCCAGCCTGGCCTTGAACACTTCCAGAACTTGTCTTGGCAAACTGTTCCAGTGCCTCACCACCCTCATTGTGAGGAATTTCCTCCTAAACATACCCTCTTTTAGCTTGAAAAATTGTGTTGTTACAGTTCCATGCCAGTTGGATTTATTTTTTACATCCCGATACTCTCTCAGAGTTTATCTTCAGTGTTTTTCTGGGAGTAAAACTGAAGTGCGTGATTCTAGTTCTCTGGAGCCTTTTTTGAAGATAGATGCTGTTTCTCTTCAGTCTCTTGTGACTTCTGGTACTGGATCTGGCTGGGATGTGGTTAATTTTCTTCAGAGCAGCTCCTGCAGGGCTGTTTTTGTGACCAAAACTACACTGTTAACACACTAATGGTTTAGCATTGTTGAGCAATGTTTGCACAGCACCGAGGTCACCTCTGCTTCTTACTCTGCCCCTCCAGTGAGTAAGATTGGGAACGAGTTTGGGGCTGGAAGCAGACACAGCCAGGTGGATGACCTGAGCTCCAACCAAAGAGCTGTTCCATCCCAAGTAATGTCACTCACCAACAAAAGGGGGAAGAGGAGAGGATTTAGGGAGGGTAGCCATGTTTTGCTTGGGAATTGGCTGGGCTACCCATGAGTGATTGCCATTGCAATTGTTTTATTTCTTCCACATCTCCTTTGCTTATTAAACCATTTTTATTCCTTTCCTCTTTCTTTGTCTGACGTGGACCTGTGTGGGGATGTGGGTGGGTGACTGGGTGATGCTTAGCTACTTGCCAAGGTGTAACCCACAGTAAGTCCTGGTATTTCCAAGAGGTGTTTACTGCTGTACTGCCATGGCACTTCTTAAAACACGTTCTGTGTGCTTCAGCCAGATAGTCTTCACCATAAGGTAGTTCTTTTTCTCACCATGTTAATGTCCATTTCAGGGATATGGGGTATTGGAGTTGCAACGCAGAAAGCAAACTTGAATCAAATTCCCCTTGGTCGAGATGTCCACAGCCTGGTGATGAGAAATGATGGAGCACTCTACTATAACAATGAGGAAAAAAACAGACTACCAGCAAACAACCTTCCTCAGGAGGGTGATGTGGTGGTGAGTTTTTTAAGGCTTCTTTACTTCACCAGCTGTTGCCAGATTCCTCTCATTTGCAGCACTGTGGTCAGACTGACCATTTCAGTCAAGTTGTTCAGCTTGCATTTCTCAATTTGGAAAGTGCTGGTAGAGACTCCCACTGGATATTGGTGGACTTCATTCTCAGCATCAGTGTGTTTCTGAAGCAGGGACAGACTTGACTGGTGTTTGAAAAGTAGCCTCTAGGGCGCTGTTGTGGTCTGGTTGTGGTGTCTACCTGATGGATAACTCCCATCACAGGGATCCTGCATTGTCTGAGAATCTTTCAGGTTGGAAAAGACCTTTAAGATCATCAAGTCCAACCATTGACCTACTCTTAAGATGGGACCTTCCTGATCTAATGATATGCTGGAATGCATCACATGGCTCTGCATCGTGTCCAGCTGAACTCAAAATCCTGTAGCCAGATGGTTAGCAATTATAAGGACAGTGGGCAAAGGTAGGTCCTGGGTGATAAGTGAATTGTATTTTTAGCCAAACATTTGTAAGGAAGGAAAGCTATTCTGTGGGCAGGGGATAAAGCTCTCTGAGAAAATTAGTAAGAATGAGAGTAAATGGAGAATCTTGCAGAGTTTTTGTACCTAACCATTCTGGGCTTCTCAAAACACCCTTAAGTGACAAAAGGCTGTGCTGTATTGCTGTAATTTTCTCAGTGTGCTGTTATTTATTTACAAAAATACAGTGAATGACCATTTACAACCACTGCCTTTTCTTGCTGGTTAACCTTGCAATGGTGAACCTAACAAGGGTTAAGAGATTTCGTCTTTAGAAGCCCAACAGCTAAGGTGGACTCCTCCATCCTTTACCCTCAGATACTAAAAAATAATCCTCTTCTGAATTTGTTTTCTTTGAGAGTTGGAGACTGTTTTTAAGGGCTTGGTCTGAACAGCTTTAACTAGTCAGAGAAGTGGCTGGTGTGCCATTGCTAAACCACCCAGGTTTTGTAATTTTCAGTTTGCCTTGTTCTGCCATGAAAATAGACTTCTGAAGTACTGAGTGAAGACAGATTGTCCCTACACAGATACCTAAACTGAGAGAAACCCTTCAGCTAACTATTCATTCATTTATGGCCCTGTTAGTGCTTGCTTCCTGCTCTGCAGTCAGCATGTTTATAGCCTTGTGTGTGAAACTATGGTCTGCTGCTGCTGCCACCAGAGTAAATCAGCTGAGAGAGGTTCCCATGCGACAGATAAACTTAATCAACCCGTAACATCACTATTTGTTCTTTCCACAAAGAGATACAAACATCTAGACTGCAAACTGCTCAATAATCAAAGTCATGGAAGCGATTGTGTTTCTTTAACAAGGTGAAGAATGGTTCAGCAATTTGTTTTGTAAACCTTCGGGTGTGGGTGCAGTCTTGCTGCATCCAGACTGAGTTGAGTGTTGTGGAATCCCAAGTGTTGGACAACACAGCTGTCACTGGCTGTATATTAACTTCTGGTCAGTTGCAGAAGTCTTTCAAGTGAGGTTTTCTAGGATGCTGTGGTTTGCATAATGGTGTTCAAATTTGCCAGTGGCTAAGAAAGCTGAATTAAGTAGCCATCTTATGTGTATTAACTTGTTGATGCTCTTTTGTTAATGTTCTGTACTTTGTAGGGTATTACATATGACCACGTAGAATTAAATGTATATTTAAACGGGAAGAATATGCATTGTCCAGCTTCAGGAATCCGAGGGACTGTCTATCCAGTGGTCTATGGTGAGTCAGAGATTTTCAAACTGTGTCACGGTGTGTGTGGTGATGTTATGCCAAGTCTGTTCTGTGAGCTTTGTGTTCTTCTCAGCTAAGTGCAACACGCATCAGTAATTTATTCTGGGCAACTGCAATGGAAGTGCAAACCTAGAAGCAGACAATAGTGGATTTTTCACCTCATATTTAATGCTGCTTACTGGCTGGGAATAGGAGCACCACTTACAGTGTCCACATCTGGCAGTCTGAGGAGTTATTGCACGCAGTCTAAAAATTGTCAGGGAACAAAACTGTGGAGCTTGGAAAAAAGTAAAACCAACAAATTGGAACTAACATAGACTTGTGGGTCTGTCTCTGAAGCTCGACATTGATGCCTGTCAGTTCCACATACTTCATAAATGCAGTGTCCAGTACAGGTAGATACTGACTTGCTGTTTGTATTTGCTTCAAGAAGGGGTAACTTTAATGCAGCACTTGTACAGCTTCTTGCTGGGCAGTGGCCAGCTCTGCACTGCTGTGCCAAGCTGATGCCCAGTTTTGAAATCCTAGAGTTGGTGAGCTAATCATGGTGAAATCACAGAAATACCTTTGTTTGGAAGACACTTTTAAAATCAAGTCCAGCCTTTGAAGTAGCACTGACAGGGTGCCACGAAACTGTCTTCCTCAGCACCATATCTGCAGGTCCTTTAAAGACTTCCAGAGATGATAACTCCACCACTGCCTTGGGCCATCTGCTACAGTGTTTGGTAACCCTTTCAGCGACAAAATTCTTAACATCCAGCCTCAACCTCCCCTGATGTAGCTTGTAGCCATTTCCTCAAGTCCTGTTGATTGCCACCAGGGAGAAGAGGCTGTCTCCCTCCTCACTTCAACCTTCGTTCAGGTAGCTGTAGAGAGCACTAAGGTCTCCCCTCAGCCTCATTTTCTCCAGGCTAAACCACCCCAGTTCTCTCAGCTGTTCCTCATAGGACTTGTGCTCCAGACCCTTCACAAGCCTCGTTGCCCTTCTCTGGACACGCTCCAGCACTCCTGTGCCTCTCTTGTAGCGAGGGGCACAGAACTGAGCACAGTGTTTGAGCCGTTCTGCCAGCAGCTGTCAATACAACACAGCAGTTTTTAACCAGGAACAAACACACCGTATCCAGTTAATTCCTGCATAGGCAGTTTAAGAAAGAATTTATGAATTATGGAAGCTGGAATTTGGCCAAGAGATGTGTTAACAATTTACTCTTCCACAACTTGGCGGTGGTTTTGGAGTTCCCAAGCAGTCAGAACTCTGTTAAACGTGTCGTCTGAAAGGCAGCACTTCCTCTCACTCAGCACTGTCGGTTAGTTCGTAACTCCCAGAAAATGATCATGGCTCATCGGGTTCCTTGGACAACACCCACAGCCACCTCCAGTTTGTCTTTATTCCTGCATCTGAGGAGTAGCCTCCTCCAAAATCATTTTGCTATTGAGGTGCCATTAGCTCCGTGAGGCGGATAATTTTTTCATTTCATGGCTGAGTCCTTATGAACTGTTGGCATGTTCTCATTTACAGCTTGATGTGTTGGTAATGTTGAATGCTGTTAGCAGGAGGAGATCCTCTAGATGTGTTGTGAAGCCTTTGAAGTCTATAAATGCAGCTGACAAGTTACATCTTACGATCTTTGGAGGTCCCTTCCAATCCCTAATGATTCCATGATCTTCCCAGCTGTGGGAACTGGTTTAGATGGTCGGTTTGTTCTGTGTTCTGAAGCCACATGATGGTGGCAGACAGGAGCTGCCCTGCAGCACTGTGCCATCGCCTTGTGCAGGGACCTTCCTGAGCGCCGGGCAGTGAGCTGCTCTGCCCTAACCGACTGCTGCTGCGTCTTCCTAGCTTTTGGAAACGGTGTGACATAGCATGAAGCATAAAGGTTGTTTTTAGAAGACATTTGGTAGCATGTTAGCATACTGTAAATCACGTTTGCCTCTGGCTGAAGAAGTTCTGTGCCTGGGGAAGGAGCTGGGCTTTTATTGCTGGGGTCTTATGATCATCTTCCACAAGTGGGCATAATGTCCTCAGAAGTGTTGTCTCCTACATACAGCTCTGAAGCCTGCAAATGGCTTTTGCATGGTACTTGCTTGGTAGAATCTTTAACTATAAATGGCCTTAATTTAGCGTGAATTTCTAGTCATAGGCTCATTTAGGTTGGAAAAGACCTCTAAGAACATCAAGTCCAACTGTTACCCTAACTGAACGAAGCCCACTGCTAAACCATATCCCTAAGCTCCATATCTACATGACTTTTACACACATATGGGGATGGTGATTTAGCCACCTTGGGGAACCTGTTCCAATGCCTGACAACCCTAATGTCCAACCTAAACTCCCCCTGGTGCAACTTGAGGCCGTTTCCTCTTGTTCTATTGCTTGCTACTTGTGAGAAGAGACCAACCCCCACCTCTCTGCAACCTCCTTCATGTGAAAGGATTTGACCAGAGTGAGTTTCTGAAATACTTCCCTTGTCTATATTTCAGACTACAGCTGTAGATACCCTTTTAAAAGGAACATGAAAGAGAAGGCAAAAATGGTGTAATGGTTGAGAATGTAAACCAGAAAGATGCACCTAGAGGTTGTTCCTTTCAGCAGCTCTACCTCAGGTGCTTCTGTGGAAATGAGGTGCAAACGCTGCCTAAGTATAGAGGAATGCAAATGTGCCAGTGGGAGTTTAAACTGAGACCAGGAGGGGAAAAGAAATTCTGTCTTGGTTCCAAGACACATAAATGCCAACACAAAATACGGAGATGAAGCATTTCTGGTGTGATCTAATGTTGCTGGTGTGCCAGGTCACCTTGGAAGAAGCTGCCTTTGAAAGAGCTGCTGCTTTTCTGACTGGTTCATATTCCAGTTTGCTAATGCACGAGATGAAAGCTTCTCTCTGTCAGTCTGTAGCACTTTCTTATGTTATGTTCTGCATTGAAGGCACTAACACTCCTGTCTCAGATTATGCAGGGAGTCCAAAACTGGGAGATGTATTGTAAAAACCCTTTAATTCCAACTCAAAGAAGCAACCAAAGCAGCTCTCTTTGCATCACATGCTAAAACAGATGGTCTGACACCAAGCACTGCAGACATCTAAACCTTGTAGGCCTCCAGAAAAATCATTGCAGGCATCTGCTTCACCATCAGAATAAGGAAGTGGACAGAAAAGTATGTAGCTGAGGAGGTGACCACTGTGCTGTCCATGTCTGGCAGTGTCCTTCTGTAGATTTCTGGAGGAGTGAGTACAAGATGTGAAGGGGATTGCCCGGAGCCGTGCTAACGCTCCTGGTGAAATCACAGGTAGCATTCACATCGACTTCACCAAGGAGCATTGCTGACTCAAGTGAACAGCAGAAGGCAGAGAAGATTTGCTGTCCGTGGGTACGAGTGTAGGACTTTGGCAAATTCAAAGAGGTCTATTTTAATTGTACTGCGTACGTGGAGCGGACGCTTTGAGGAAGATTCTGGGTTTGAGGAAGATTTCTGTCTGTAGCTAGTGAGATGGTGTCGTAGAGGATCAAGCAGCAAGTGTTCCTTCCTCTAACTCCTGTGTTTGGTTCTCTTCTGCAGTTGATGACAGTGCCATTCTGGATTGCCAGTTCAGTGAATTTTATCACACTCCTCCCCCAGGGTTTGAAAAGATCCTCTTTGAGCAGCAGATCTTCTGAATGTCTTCGTACTGGGAGTGTGCACCCTGCACTGTTACAAAAACTCGGTCATCTGAAATAAAGCTCCGCTTTACTTTTAGGAAACATATCTGTGTTTTTAGTCCGTACTCGTGACGCTGTCGTCTGCAGAATTAACGCGTTCACTGCAACGCCAGGGAACGGTGTTGCCCGGCTGAGATTTCTGGCGATGTTTTGTGGTTGAGAAGTGAGTGTTTCGGGGCAGGGTGTTTCCCTGATTTGTACTTGATGCACAGGCAGACTAAAGGATGTCTTTGTTGTCCATATTGCATTCAGTGTTTGGAATGAACTGGAGCTCTGGAAGGCAAACAGCTCCTACGCCCGCGATGGAGATGGATAGTTCATAACGGTTCTTTTTCCCAACTTTTCCCCCGCAGAAGCCGCGTGCTTCGTTTGCGGGACACACGGTGTTCCCAGTCTGTGCTTTGGAGTTGCGCTGTCCCAGTTGTGCACAATGACTAGTGATACGATGGCACAGCGAGCAGCAAGATACTCATTTGTGGCAAGGTGTAACTTTCCTTAGACCAGCAACTCTAACTGTTTCTCCTAGCTTTTCATTTGCCTCCCTTGTGACAAGGGATAGGCCCCTTCCCAGTAACACTGTTTTTGTTCAGCCTGGAAAGGCAAACCTGAACACCCCCTGTGTTTTGAGGACCGCCACGCTCCGCTGCTCCGACAGGGGAGCCTGTCAGATCACTCAGCTTGGGTATGTGTGGGGCCAGGTGAAGGTATGAGCTGTTACCATGAAGTCTTTCATCTAAGCTGTACATTTGATGATTCTTTTATGGAATGGTGTATTGAATTTCTTTGCGAATCATTTATAAACGATTGATGGCTAAGACATTGTTCTAAAATGTGACGCCCTTGAATATAAATTGTGAGATGCTCCCTCCCCCCACCCCTTGTCATATTTAAGATCGTTCCTAGAAGAATCTTTATTGTAAAGAAAATCCTCATACTGGATGTTTGGGGGTTTTCTGCTTTGGCTGTTCCTGTGTTGATGCATTTGCATAAAATAATGACTTTATTTAAATATTTTTAGGAATTATCTGATTCTGAAGTTTTCAAATACAAACAGCTTTCTCAAAGCCGTTCACCTTACGATTGTCTGCATCTGTCTTTTCATTATGGATGGCTTGTGTCGCGTCCTTTCAGCCCTGGTATCACATGACACTGTTGGGTAGAACTTTGGAGCGTGAAACGAGTGATGTCCTTGTCAGTGTTGTGCCATGAGTCTGAATGAGAGACTGAAGTTTTATCATCTCACCTTGAAACCTGCTCTGCTTTGCTGTGCTCAGATCCAACCTAAGTTGAACGAAACACTCATATGTTTTGTTTCAGTTTCCCCCGTAGGTGTCTGAGCAGCTCTCCCTGCTAGGGCAGAGGCTTCTTCTGTAGTAGGTTGGCTCTGGCTGGATGCCAGGTGCCCACCAAAGCACCTCTGTCGCTGCCCTCCTCAGCTGGACAAGGAAGAGAAAATATAATTAAAGGCTCATGGGTCAAGGTAAGGAGGACAGTTACTGTCGTGGGCAAAACAGACTCAGTTGGGGAAAATTGATCTAATTGATTGCAAATCAAATCATAGAATCATAGAACATTTTAGGCTGGAAGGGACCTCTGAAGGTCATCTAGTCCACCCTCCCTACAAAGGGACAACTCTGCCTCATCAAGCCTGACCTTAAATGACTTCAGGGATAGGGCCCCCACCACCTCCTCGGGCAGCCCATTCCAGCAATCAACCACCCTCACATTGAAGAACTTTCTTCTAATGTCCAGCCTAAACCTGTCCTTTCCCAGCTTGAACCCAGAGCTCCTTGTCCTCTCCGTACAAACCATCTATCAGAGCAGTGTAATGAGAAACCCTTAAAACAACTTTCCCCCACCCCTCTCTTCTTCCCAGGATTTACTTTACTCCCATTTTCTCTACCTCCTACCCTCATCGCATGTTGATTCTGCCAATCCTTCCCCCTCAGGGGAGGACTTCTCAACTCTTACCCTGTTCCAGCATGGGATCCCTTCCATGAGAGGCAGTCCTCCATTAACTTCTCTAGTGGTTCATGGCCACTGCCAGGTCCTTTCCACATGGTCCAGTCCTTCAGGAACACTGCTCCATCATGAAACTTGGCCCATGGGGTCACAAGTCCTGACAACAAACTTGCTCCAGCATGAGCTCCTCTGTCCATGGCTCCAGAGATCCTATTAGGAACATGCTCCAGTACAGGTTTCCCAGAGGTCACAACCTCCTTCAAAATTGGTGACAGCTACGTGCAAAACAATAGAAAGAACAGGGTCCTAGTAATCAGTGTAAATTTCTTAACTTTGTCCGAGTTCTTTAACTATTTTTGTAGTACTCACTCATCTCTGTCGCCAGTGTTGATGTTGCTTTGCATATTGACAACCTCATGGCAACCTGAGATTTATAGGCGTGTCCCTGAACCCAGAGGCCCAAGTGACCAGTCCTGCCCAGACGTCTCATAAGTTAAAGTCATTGCAGCTTTTGGCAATGTGGTTAACTACTGCCTCTTGCTGCAGTGAGGAACCTGGTTGTGTAAATGTGTCCAAAACTGTGCCAGTGAGGTGTTTGCAGGGAGACTGTGATAGAAGATTTGGTGACTCTGCACTGTGCCTTCCTTTTCCTGGTTCCACAATGAAATACTTTTCAAGTTATTAACATCTTGAATATGGATTTCTGGACAAAAGCTGTCATGGGTTTTACATTCCAGAGACAAAGTTAACCAAGTAATTTAGTTAATGAGCTGATGGGCTGAAACAAAAACAAACCAAGGAGGGCTCAGAAACCAGTTCTAAATTGCAGGCAAAACCAAAACCTACCTTGATTTGAGGGAGAAAACCCAAGATGTTTGATTCACCCCTCATAAAAACCAACATAAAAATACACCCCACATAAAATAGTGCACAAAGACAGATGGAGATGAATCACATCTTCTTACATAACTGGGCCAAAATGCACTCTCTAACCCCTCAAAGGGAAAAGACTGCCAGCCACTCCTGAGTCTTGTGGAGGCCATACCAGCCTCCACAAGTGAAGATGGGGACAACAAGTGAAGATGGAGAGGGAGGAGCTGGAAACCCAAAGCCCAAAACTCCAAACCCCTTCTGTTTTCTAACAGAGCTGCAAAACCCAACTTGGACTCCAAGTCAAACCTCACATTTTCCCACAGCAACTTCTCAATCCCTCAGGTCAATAAACCTGCCCAAATTTGACAAAAGCTCAAAAGCTTGAGGAGAGCTCTGAGATACACAGGAGCAAACCTTTGCTTTTCCTGAGGACGTCACGCAAGCTCTCAGCCGGAGCAAACCTTGGTGGCTTGAATGTGGAACTTGTGTGCGTTGAGTGTTTGCAAGAACAGAGCTGGTAGGATCAATCCTCTCCTGAACTGGCTGGTATGAGAGCCCTTTCTTTCTGTTTTTATTTTGCCCATCTAGACAGTTTAGCTTTTTCTATTCCAGCCCTACATTAGACCTAAGGAAGCACATCTGAGCTGGCTGCCAAGATGAGTCAGCAAAAGAGCTCTTTAACTCCCCACATGGTCTGAACATCTGACACTTCCAGGTGGAGAAGAACAGTTGCTTAGGCACTGGAATTTCCTTGGCTGCAGACAAGAGAGGTGGGCTGGGGATGAAATGAGACTGAGAGAACATTCTCGTGGGGAGCCATCTGCTAAAAGTTAGGAGTCCCGTGTGAGGAGAAGTAAAGAAATAAACCTCAGGCCACTCTTCCCTACTTCCAGAACATGTCAAGAAAATAAATGGATGTCTTGGTGTCTGTGTATTCAGGTTGCATTGTTTCTGCAGTCTAACTTAAGATAAGACAGGGAGAGGAAAAATAGAAGCCAAGTCACATCCATGGAAAATTCTGGCATCTTTAGCAGACAAGCAGCTCCTAGATTCAAGAAACATGAAGACCTGAGTCATATTTCTTGGATGTGCTCATTGCTCATTATGCTGGCAGTACATGTCAAAGTCCCCACTGTCAAGAAATCAAAGTTCATTTTTGCCTTAAAATGTCCTTAGTTGGTGCTAGATGGCTTCTGACCTTTCCACAGGCAAAAAAGTATCACCCTGAGTAATGACTGCAGCAGTTTGGTGAGGATTCTGTGTGGAGGAAGTGCAGCTCTTGGCCAAAGTAAACTCTGGCAAAACCAAGATAAGCTGCTGAAAGCAGCTTCTTCCAGGCAAGTTGGTTACATGCTCAAGACAAAGTCATCCTTTCCTGTATGTAGGATGGAAATAAGCTTCCCACTCCAGGGGCACATCAGGAGAACACGGCGACTGACTATGAGGCAGCTAGCGCCACGTTCAGACTGCTTGTACCCTGGTGCCTGTCACAACTCCATCTCTCCATTGTCTGAGGAATCAAGTCTGAGCCGTCTGAATCACATGTGACTAATTTGAATGTAGTAGTTAGAACTCCTAAATTAAGCTCCCCAAGTAGGGGTTGTGTGAACACACCTTCAGATGTTACAGCAAAGGGAGGGCCAGCTCGTTATCTTAGGAGTCCGTACTCTGCCAGAGATTTCTTTAGGAGAGGATTGAGCTGCTTATAGCATGTTTCCTCCCTTCCCATCTCATTTATCATAGAATCATTAGATATTGGAAGGGACCTTGAAAGATCATCCAGTCCAATAACCCTGCCACAGCAGGATCACCCAGACCAAGTCATACAGTCAGGGATAGAAGGGACCACAGGATCATCCAGTTCCAACTCCCCTACCATGGGCAGGGACACCCCACCCTAGATCAGGCTGGCCAGAGCCTTATCCAGCCTGGCCTTAAACACCTCCAAGGATGGGGCTTCCACCACCTCCCTGGGCAACCCATTCCAAGCTCTCAGGGTGAAGAACTTCCTCCTCACATCCACTCTAAATCTCCACCCATCTCCAGCTTTGCTCCATTCCCCCTAGTCCTGTGGCTACCTGACATCCTAAAAAGTCCCTCCCCAGCCTTTTTGTAGGCCCCCTTCACATACTGGAAGGCCACAATAAGATACTGTCTGGGCCCATTTTCCCACTAGTGTTGAAGCCAGTGACACACCAGCTGATTATTAGTTCAGGCCAGCAATTCCCAAATTCTATGAGACTTTGTCTCCAGTGAGGAGCAGTGGTCAACATGTCAGCTAAACCCCCTGCAGGTCCCGCAGCAAAAGAGCTCTGCTGATGCAGCTTGAATGATTTCCTCAGAGTGAGCTGGAGTGACAGATGGCCTTTTTCTTTTCCTCCACGTACTTCTGGAGCTCTCCCTTGCAGAGCCATGCCAGTCAGAATAAGGAGGCAAACCAGGCTGCCTGGAGGCTTCTCAGCAGTGGAAAGCTGAAGCTCCAGGGAGAGAAGCCAGAGCTGAACCCAACAGTGGGGCAAAACAAAACCCTCTGTTGGCTGCATTTGTGGCTGCTGCTGCTCTGGCAGGGGGGGAAGGGAAGAGTCAGTGACTGTGATCAGTGAGAAAGCACACTGCTCCCACTCCAGCAGTGCTCTGGTGGAGCTCTACCCTAAAGATTTTGTTCCTGATCACACAGAAAATCTCAAACAGGTGAACCAAGCCAGCTCTGTCATGGAGGAGAGGGAAGGGCTGATAATCCCCTGCTAACACAGCCCTGCAAGTGAGAAGGAACTCTGGGCCAGCAAGAGTTAAACTGTCAGAAGCATTGCTCGTAGCTGCATTGCTGCTCACTGCATGCAGAAGGGTGTTAAAAAACCTCTGCTAGAAAAACCTTCCCGCGCGAGTGGAACGGCCGCGTCCTCGCCAGACGTGCTTTGCAGGACAGCTCGGTGCTGCTCCAGCTCAGCTAAAGCTGTCCTGGCGTGCAGACGGCCTTAACACCGCTGCTGTTCACCCTCCTCTGCAATCACAATATTTCTCTTCCCTCACCCTTTGTCTTCCTCCTAAGAGCCAGGGATGTCAGAGCCATCCCAGGGAAACAGCCAGATCCCCCAGGTTCAGCTGTCAGTTCGGCTCTGCATCCATCGCTCCACAACGAGCCTCCCGCTGAGGGTGGTTGTGGGGGAAGGTAGACTGTGACCTTGTGCAGCAACCAACCAACTGCTTGGGCAGGGCTTCATTGTTTAGAGCCTTATTGTTGCTTTCAGGCAAGAAAGTAAGTTCCCTTTTAGGGCCATCTCTGTTTCTGCCCTTTGTTTCTCTTCCTTCCTTATTTTCCTGTCTCTGAACACAGTGACAGGCATGATTTATACCCAGGCAGAGCCTGTTGCATTGGGGAGCCTGTTGCATAGAAGGATCTGTGGCTACTGGTGTTGGCTTGACTAGTGCATTGCTGAGTGGCTTGGACTCCTCCTAGAGCTGGGGGTGTTTTACACTATCGTAAGTTACGCTGCAGCGGTTGCTGCACGTTTCCGCTCTTGGTCTACATGAGCTTCTCTTCTTGCGGAGTTGTGCTGGCCTGCAGCCAGGCTCCACATCTTCAACAGAGACATAGAGTGGTTTGGGTTGGAAGGGAATTTAGACATCACCTACCTCCAGCCCCATGCCATGGACAGGGACTCCTCTTGCTGGGCCAGCTTGCTCAGAGCTGCATCCAACCTGGCCTTGAATGCTTCCAGGCAGGAGGCATCCATGGTTCTTCTGGGCAGCCCATTCCAGAGAGTAATTCAATTGCGCAGACCTACTAACCGGAGAGCGCTGTTACTGAGAAACACGTCCACCCCTGCTATCTTGCCTGCCTTGCTTGATTTCTTCTGTGTTACATTTTTCAGGTAGGGTTTATTAGGGGGCAGTTGTTTTGGGGGTTTTTTTCATGTTGCTTGACTTTTCACCTGTGAAACAGCTGAAGTGAAGCAGCACCAGAAAATACATCTGACACGTGCTCCTAGTTAGCTCAACGCTTCCTTCCACCTGCTCCTGGTTTCCTCATCCTCTGAGGAGAGGATGAAGTGCAAGTCCTGATTTCTCAGCAAGATGGCTTTGGCCAGATACAAGCATGTGCTACCACTGCAACGGCTGAGCAGAGCTACCAGCATGATAACACCTAGAGAAGAACAGGCAGGAGGAGCCAAAGCTGGCCTGCAAGAAGGCTGGAAAGGCAACCTTGATCCAGGCACAGCCGGTTAGACCCTTGCCCACCTGGGCTTCCTTCCCGTGTGCCATACACATATTCCCAGTCACAGCAGATTAAACTGGGAACAGCTTGCTCTAGAAGCATGGCCACACACATGCGGACGCGCCGTGGCTGCGTTGTGACGCACACGCTGTATTTGGGTACCGCGAACAGTGCACGCAGGCAGAATCACAAATCTGCTGCTCCCCTGGCTAAGGGTAACGTGTATTGGTTGAGCTGCACTTAGCCTGCAGTGTTAAATTATCTGCAAGAGTTAGAACAGAGACATTGGCTTATTTACACTGATGGCAGCATCCAAATCATGCAGAACCCTTCCAGCACGTTGTCCTGCCAGGGCGAGGCCTGGCATGTACTTGTCCACTCACTGTGTCTGTACCCAGAGCACTAGTAGTTCTGCTTAGAACATGATGGCTGAAGGTGACTCGGGGCAACATGAGATGTTCTGATTCTGTGATGCTGTGTGGCTTTCCTTTTAACTCCCAGTAGCCCCCTCATGCTCTTTTCAATGCTGTGAAGAAGACATTTCTTAGAAGACAAAATGTCCACGGAATCACAGAACATTAAGGATTGGAAGGGACCTCAAAAGATCATCTAGTCCAATCCCCCACCGGAGAAGGATCACCTAGACCAAGTCGCACAGGAACACATCCAGGCGGGTTTTAAACATCTCCATATTGGGTAGAGGTGAAATTCTGCTCAGCAGAGCATCCAACACATTATCCAATGGGAGCCATAAACAGGGTGGTCAACAATGGATTTGTAGGGGAGAGTGCAGCAGATGGCAGCCACTGGTAACCCCGAGTGACCCAGCACTTGTGTGGTGTAAACAACAAAACAAGCCTCAGCACAAGACCTGAGATGTAAAGTGACCTCTTTACCCAGAGATGGAGCCTGACTGTTAATGGATTGCCCTGCAGGTAGGTGGTTTGGAACTCTACAAGCTATGGAAAAGCCTGGTTGCTCAAAACCTGTGAGTGTGGAGCCTGAGTATAAATAAATAACAATGCAGGCAACACGGAAGAGGCATCATCACAGCATTTCCACCCCAAAGCAGGAGCAGTGAGCTGTGACCTGTTGCAGCTTTCCAGAAAGCACCACCCAGTCTGTGCCCCGTTCCCAAGGGAGTCTTTGAAAAAGTAGTAATTCAGCAGTAGCAGAGGGAACAACTTCTTCTGTTCCTGTTCCTGGAAAACAGACAACTTGTGCAGTAATTTCAGGGTCTTTGGAAGATTCAAGAAATATTCACATATTTGAGGTGAAAGTCTACATTTGCAACCACAAGGGTGCCCGTGCTCTTCCCCACGCTGGCGCAAGGCTTCCACAGAATCTCTGCCCAGACCAGGGAACAGATCGTGAGGCAAGCCAATGGGGAAAGGGTTTGATCTGCAGTGTGTGTTGGCTCCAGGGAGAATAAGGAAAGAAAAGGAAGGTTAATTCTTTTCTTAGGCAGAAGCCTAAGTCCAGCCTGTACCCTGTCGGGTTCAGGAGGTGCAATGCGAGGCGGCAGGCAGAGGTACTTTGGTGTAATAGTGTTATTTCCCCCTTTTCCATGGCAATCAGTTACACTACCACCACTTTTTGGCTGGAGTATCTGCCTCCATGCTTAGTGAGGAGAGAAGGAGGTGTGAGGATCATGCAGTCCCAGAAGAATGAAAGTGAAATGTGCCTGGACAGTGCTTGAGCAGCAGCGCAGCCTGGGAACGGTTTTGCAGAGCCGCAGGTTTCAGGCTGATGCCAAGCTGTCAAGCTGTGGCAGAGATAGCTTTTGTTGTTGCTAGTAATCCCTTTTCTAATGCATTTTTGAGGCAGCAAGGTCCTACAATTGACAGCATTTTGCTTTTCAGTCAATTGAGAGAGGAAAATGTTCCTGATTCCAGTCCCGAGAAGCCGAGCTGTATGGCCACAGCTTTCTTCTTGGAAAGGAGCAGCGCTAAGCCACTCGCCTTGCTGATTAGCAGAGCAGCTCTGGTAGGACATGTCATGCATCCTCCTGTCCCGTTAGCCATGCAAAAACATCTCTCCTTCACCAAACAGCACCTGTTTTTAAGTGTGTAAGTGAAAACAAACCAAAGAACAGGCAAAGAAAGAGGGACTGAACTGCAGATGCGGTTGCCTGTGAAGGCATTCATTAACTAACTGTAGCTAAGACTTCTTGAACCTTGGAACCAAAACTGATGATCATTTTATTTCTGTACAGTCTGAGCAGTGGGGCTGTGCAGGACAATGTGGGACTGACTCTGTGGAACATCTTCAGTCATGTATCTAGGAAGAAGCTGATCTTGATAATGAGCATCGTGAATAGATTCATACACTTCACTCATAAGAGAGCAGTTCCGCCTCAACACAAGGGGGAACAACTTTACTGTGAGGGTCACAGAGCACTGGAACAGACTCCCCAGGGAGGTCGTGGAGTCTCCTTCTCTGGGGACTTTCAAGGCCCGCCTGGATGCGTTCCTCTGTGATCTGTGTTAGATAGTTTTGTCCTGCTGCGGCAGGGGGGTTGGACTCGATGATCTCTTGGGTCCCTTCCAACCCCTAACATCCTATGATCCTATGATTTCCAGCACGTCAGCCTCTCCAGCGTCCGTGCCCGGTGAACACGCTGGACGTTAATCTTAAGTGACGCGTTCCTGGGTGTGGTTAGAGTCTTCATGGTAGTTTTGGCTTGGAAAGGAGCACGACACTTGAGAGGGTCAGGGTGCAGCCTGACCCAACCCCTTCACAAAGCCAGAGGAGTCACAGGGTCGGGGTTCTCACCTCACATGTGGAGTTTGGCTCAACCGACGGCTCTTCCTTTCTGAAATCTGGATCATCTCGGGCAACAATCAGTCCTTCTGTTTCTCCTTTTGAGAGTCCCCGTAGCAGCTTCAGGAGTCTGGAGGCGAGCACCTCTGTTCAAAATGCAAAACGACAGCAGCAGTGATGCCCTCGCAGACGGCAGAAGGCGTGAAGAAAGGCAGAGTAAATAAACAGAGGAGACTCCTCATACAATATTGCCACACGGAGAGGAGCTTTCTCTTCAGAATGAAGCCATTGACATGTACGGACCCATTCTGCCGGGCTGGGCAGAAGCGAGAGCCACACTATTTAAACCAATTGCCATGTAGCCCATGATTATCATTAGGAGTCATTCAAGCCCAGGCATTCAGCAAAGCATCCAGCTCTGCTGGCTCCGGGCTGCCTCTCTATCAGTACCTATTGTTTCATAATCTTGCCATCCTCCAGGCTTTTTTTATCCCAACCAAGCCTGCCTTGTCTGTCACCCTCCCCAGTGACTAGCCCAGCACGTCAACAACGCCTGGCTTCATGCAGCTCTCTTTCTCGTGTGAGCTGAGAGAGAGAGACGTCTTCTCCCCCAATTGCTGAGAATCTCTCCAGCTTTGCATTTTCTGTTTTGAAGGCTTCTTTAGGGGAAAACATTGGGGATATATATAAATCTGAGTGCTCACTGATAGGGGAGGTAACTAGCACAGCAGAGCCCTCCTAAACATCTCTGCAGGGGCAAGTTGCTGTGAGACTGATAGGACCCTCACGCGTGGCTCAGCAGCCACAAGGGCTCTTCCTTCCTCCTAGCCAAGTGGTTTCCCTCTACTAACAGCAGCACAGCTCAGGAGAGCTCTCCAAGGCCAGATCTGACTGCTTCAGGGCATGATCTCCTCAGACAGCTCCCACGTGGGGTCTGCAGTCAAGCTGGATGGGCACCACCACCGCAAACTTCCATCAGGAAAGGACTCACTCTGGGGCAATTCCTTCTCTCTCATGGATCCTGTTGCAAGTATTTCCAGGTGTTTAATTTTTTCTCTCCCTCTGTTCTGATTTGGAACATAACAGACCTTAGATCTTGTGCAGCATGGCAGCTGCACAGACGTCCTCACCTGAGCACAAGTCCTATGAAGAGCAGCTGGTGGAACTGGGGTTATTTAGCCTGGAGAAAAGGAGGCAGCGGGGAGTCCTTATGACTCTCTACAACTACTCGAAAAATGCTTATCGTGAGGTGGGGTTCTGTCTCTTCTTCCCAGCAGCAAGTGATAGGACTAGAGGACATGTCTGCAAGTGGAGCAGGGAAGGTTGAGGCTGGATGCTAGGAATAATTTCTTCGCCAAAAGGGTCACTAGATATTGGAACAGGCTACCTAGGGAGGTGGTGGAGTCACCATCCCTGGAAGTATTTAAACAACACATGGGTGTGGTACTGGGGGACATGATTTAGTGCAGGCCTGGCAGTGCTGGGTCAGTGGCTGGGCTTGATGATCTTAAAAGTCTCTTCTGTGATTCTGTGTCAAATCAGCAATAAAGCTGGCCAGAGGCCACAGTGCTCATGGGGAGAAAACTTCAGAGAAGGAGGTAATGCTTTTTAGGGTAGCATCTGAGGAAAGATATTAGGCCATGGTGGTGTGGAAACCTGGCAGTGGTCCTTTTCAGTAAACTACAAGTTCTTTGCTTACTGAAGATAAAAGCAGATCGCATTCAATGACTTAAATAAGGTAAAACTGTGATTTATTTTTTTTTGCATAACTTCATATTTTTTGTCACCTCTTTCTCAGACATACTGGTGTTTCCCATACATCTAGCAGCAGCTCTTGTGCTTTGGTGCCTTCCTGGTGAGCTCACCTAAAATGCCATGCTGTCATCAGGTTGCACCAGGAGGCACGGGGTACGTTGAAGCAGTCATGCTGGTGTAAAACCACGTTGCTGCTCATTCCACCTTTTCCTCCTGCTTTGTGCCAAGAGCACAAAGAGTGAATAATTTTGAGCAGGTGACTCGCATCCCTCAGCAGTGTCCAAGGACAGTCTTCTCTGTGGAATACGGAGTATGTGATTCACAGCCAGCAGTTCTGTGTGTATCTGTGCCCCTCTGCTGGGTCGAGGATGTTTGAGGAGTCTTTGGCCCCACAGCACGTGCGTCTGTGTGAAGAGGCTGAAGGTGCTGGGCACAGCTCATACCACCCACACTTGCTGATCAGGGAAGCTGCTGCAAGGTGGTTAAAGGAAACAAGTCAGTCTTTAATCTTCCTACTTTCTCCCCAGTTTAAAATCAATACCACAAGCAGAGAGTATGCTCCTGCTCTCGTGATTTGGCTGACATCCACTTCTCATCTGGGCGAGCCAAGTTGAGATCAAGCACTTCCGTGCCGTATCACACAGTTTCTTCCATGTAACTCTGTCATCTCCAGGGCAGGCTGGAGAAAGGAAGAGAAGGCAATGGACAGCAACACTCCCGCGGTGACAAAGGCATTTCCTTCTTCCCTGGGGAAACCTGCTATGGTGGCCCATCAAGAATCCGTGGTCCATAAAGAATCCCACGCCAGCCAAACCCACCATGAAGAAAGCCAAGTGCAACAAAACTGGACACTGGTGCCCTTTACAGGACTGGGACCTGCTATATCTAAAGATAACTAATTGGAAAACTAATTACTCAAGTTTTAATTGGGCTCTTTGCCCTCCCCTGTGTTGGCTCTCTGCTGACCAAGAAGAGATTTGTAGAAGCAAGGCATGAGCTTTGATGATACGACAAGCAAAATTCCACTGGTGAGAATGGTGGGTGTGTAGGTGATAGGAAAGTGTCCCTGTTGCCACCAGGTCAGGTGGCAGGGCAGATCCCAGAGCAGAGCAGGTAATATGCCTGTAGAGTCAAACTGTCACTGTCATGGATGGGGCAGCAAGGAAAAGGACTGACATGGTGTTACCCGTTCTTTTGAAGGGTACATAGGACAGGAAAGGTGGCAGCCAGTCTAGCTCTGACCTGTAGCTGACTTGTGGCCTCTGCTTTATTAGCTGAGAAGATTGGCTCTGGTTCCTTCTCCATTTTTGGCTTCTCATGGATGGATTAGAAAGCCAATTTCTTGAGCCGTGGACAGGGCCGGCACCTTGGGAAATCACTGCTGTAATAACTGTCACAAGCACAGACCTGACCCAGTCTGTTGTTTTCCCTGTGGGAAAAGATGAGGGGATGAAAAGCTGGACATGAGCCAGCAGTGTGCAGTTGCTGCCCAGATGACCAACCATGTGCCGGGCTGCATCAAAAGAAGTTTGGCCAGCAGATAAAGAGAGGTGATTCCACCTCTCTACTCTGCCCTGGTGAGACCTCATCTAGAGTATTGCATCCAGTTCTGCAGCCGCCAGCACAAGTAGGATGAGGACCTGCTGGAGCTGGTCCAGGAGAGGGCCACAAAAATGATCAGAGGGCTGGAGCACCTCTCTTAGGAAGGCAGGCTGAGAGAGTTGGGTTTGTTCAGCCTGAAGAGGAGAAGACTCCAGGGGGACGTTATAACGACCTTCCAATCCCTGAAAGGAGCCTGGATGTGTTCCTGTGTGACTTGGTCTAGGTGATCCTGCAGTGTCAGGGGGATTGGACTGGATGATCTTTTGAGGTCCCTAATGTCCTCTGTGTGTTTCTGTGAAAGCTGAGGGAGAACCCACAAAGGCATGAAACAGTAGGACGAGGGGTCATGGTTTTAAGCTGGAAAAGGGAAGATTTAGGCTGAACATTAAGAAAAAGTTCTTCAATTTAAGGCTGGTGGATCACTGGAACAGGTTGCCTAGAAATGTGGTAGAGGCCCCATCCCTGGAGATACTCAAGGTCAGGTTTGATGGGGCTCTGAGCAGTCTGTTCTAATTAGATCTGTCCCTGCTTGTTGCAGGGGGGCTTAGACTAGATGACCCTTGGAGGTCCCTCCCAACCCAATGCAGTCTATGATTCTATGATCCAGGTTGCTGATGGCGTTTCCCATTCTCATCGCTGTGGCATCTTTCAGCCCTATGACCAGTCTTCACAGAGGTTTCCTGCTGATGTGCCAGGAGAGCAACACTGGCAGCAGTTAAGGAAATCGGATGCAAGGCATCTGCCCTCTAAGTGTTTGTTTCACTTTTTGGCATCATTTTGGGGAACGAACTGAAATACAGATGCTAAACACTACTTGCTCTGAGGGATCTATTCCTGTTTTAGTGTTACAAGTAACTGCCAAACACTAGCGCTCCGACTAGCAGGTGTCTATTGGTCAGATTTATCCAAGGCATGCAGTTTGAATGGCTGCATTTGTCTTCTCAAATTGCATCTCTACGGGACTTACAAAGCGCATTCGTGTCTTGTTCTCTCCCTACCACTAAGGCTTTCTGACGCTCTCCACAGAAACCATTTCACTTATTAAATGTAAAAGTCAAATGTAAATTGAAGGTGAACAGGGAGTGGCTTCCACAGCCTGCAAGGATTTCTCTTCCAGGTTCAGGACCCCCGTGTACATGCATGTGCTTGATACCACTGAAGACTGTAGCTGCAGTTATCAGCAGTGCAGCAGCCTAGCAAAACGCCGGACAAAGGCACAAACATACCTGCTATCAAGCCAGATGTTTACATCACACTGCAGTTTCAGTCCAGTCTTCTGGAGCTCTGCAGTAGCCAGAGATGTTTGCTCTGGCGGTTTCCCCATAGCGACCTGCAAGGTTTCAGAGACAGCGGCCATCGGTCAATGCAGGTCGAGCAGATTTGGAGCAGAGAGACCCCCTGTGCTGCTGTCACGGCTGTAAGCTCAAATTAAAAAGCTCAGTTATCTTCTGTAGCCTGGAGCACTGATATTTCTTCATAGACAAGGAACCTCTTCATTTCATGCTGACAGAGCAATGCAAGGGATTCACCAAGAAGGCTTTATGCGACATTAAATATAAATAAACTTCAGTCTGTGGTGCTGACTGAATAATTCTCCACACTCTCACTTATTACCTGGAAGGACAGAAATCTGGCAGGAGAACTGGCAGAGCTGGGGAAGAAATTCCCTGCGGCCAGGAGGGTGGCTTTTGGTGGGTGGAGAGCGGAGCAAGACGGCAGCTCCGTGCTTCACAAAGATAGAGTCTTGCTGAAGAGCAAGAGGGAGGGAGCAAGGAGTCTGCTGAGGGGCTGTCTGAAGTGGACCCACAGAGGAATCTCTCCAAACAGCGACCCTGTTGCTATCATTTTTCAAAGTGGATGAAGAAATCTTGGAGGGTTTGGGGGTTTACCGCTGTTGTTTTTACTGCCTGCTTGTATTTACTTTGGCAGCAGGGGAAATACTGAGTCGTGATGCTACAGGTTTGCTGGAGGGCTTCTGGAAGGTCCCAGTGGTCTCACACTTAGTAGCTGGCTGAGAGCAGGGAAAACAGCCTGGGAAAATTAAAATAACACCCCAACCTCTCTCCCTTTTTCTTTTTTTCCTCTGAATCAGCTCTCTGACATGGTTCTCTCAGGGAGCAGAACAAGCCATCACGGCTGGACTGGCAGGGGTATGCTTCCCCTAAAGGCAGAACCCATCTTCTCACCTAGATAAACTGGCATAAAATATCCATTTCAGCTGAATTTTAGTAGCAACATCAGGCTGGCTGACACTCGGTTCAACTCAGCCAGATTTTGCAACAACTCTGTTGAGTCATCATAAAACTATCTGCAAACAAGTGCTTACAAAAGCTCTCTCCCCTCCCAGTTACTCCAAACTCGTATTTTTTATTCATGTTGTGTTGTCATCGTCATGCTTTGGCTTAGAGAGAGCTTTGCCAGCCCTCACGCTGTTTGAGGCTTCACTATCGCGAGCAGTGGAGTGGCAACTACAGCAGTTCCTCCCCCCCTTCCATTTCCTTCCTTCCAACCAACCAACCAACCAACCAGAACTTTAAGGGAAGAAAAAAACTACAAGAAGAAAAATACACGGGTAAATATTTCTGCAGGGACAGCAGCACCACCACCATTAGAGAAGATGCTCCAGAGGAAGATGCTCATCTTGAGATCTCATGTTCCTTTTCTCCCAGCAGGCCATGGGAGCAAGTCTTCCTTTATCTTCTTTTTCTCCTTATATTTTTTTATCTTTCCCAAAACCCAGCTGTTACCTTTGAAGTCCATGCATGCTGCCAGCTACAGGCCCCATGAATAAATCAGGTTGAGCTGCCTCGACATCCTCCACACAATTATCTGGGGAAGGCTGTGGGCAGCTGAGTGCCAACCAGCAGGTGAGCACTGAAGGCCAATGGTACCACCTTCCCGTGAGAGCTGGTGCCTGCCAGTCCCTGGCACAGGCTCCAGGAGTGACATGGAGTCAACTAGGAGACGAGGTCCATGGTGGGTACAGGAAGAGATCTCTACAGGCACAGCCCTGCAAGAGCACTGTCATAAGACCAAATCAAAGTCCATCAGAATGGCAGAGAGCAGTGAGCAAAGGAAGTGCCCGAGTGGTTGATTCTTCCTTCATCATAACATTATCTCCAAACATTTTAGGCAGCATCAAGCATGAAAACAAGTTTCTATTCTTAACCAAAACAATGTGCAGGGTGTTTTCATCACCAGCTCTCGTCCAAAGGGGGATACATTAACCTACAAAACAAGGTTAGTGTTCCAGCGGCAATTCACTGGGAACATCGATGCCCAATGGGTTGCCAGTGCACGTGGACCACAACAGGTATCAGCTGAAAGCCATTCACGTGGATGAAGGCAGGTCTACTTTGAAAATGCAAAAATAGCACCCCCTTCCCGATACATCGGACCACGAAGAGAAGGCTCCAGGGAGACCTCATTGTAGCTTCTCAGTACTTAAAGAAAACCTACAAGAAAGGTGGGGGGACAGATCATTTAGCAAGGTCTGTTGTGACAGGAGAAGGGGCAATGGTTTTACACTAGAAGAAGGTAGACTTAGACTGAATATTAGGAGGAAATTTTTTACAATGAGGGTGGTGAAACATTGGAACAGGTTGACCAGGAAGGTTGGTGGAGGGCAGATCCCTGGAGGCATTCAAGATCAAGCTGGATGAGGCTCCTGCCCTAGTTGCAGATGTCTATGCTCACTGCAGGGGACTTGTGGAGGTCCCTTCCAACCCAATGCATTCTATGGTTTGATGATTCTATGATCCTCACATGCCCTTGGAAAACAGCTATTTGCTTGACTGAAACCAAACCCCCTCCCCGCAGGCACACCCCCATATGCTCAGCCTTCTGCATGTGTAGCGTCTGGTTTCTTCAGTCAAAATAGCTGCACACATTGTTATTTTCAGGATTTGAGAAGCCATTGCCATGGGGACTGAAGATCCAAATAGATCCTGAGATCAGATCGCAGGAGGTTTTAAAATAAAATTGCCATTTCTGCCAACAATTGTGCGGAATCAGCTTGAATGTGTGAGCACGGGGACCTGCCGCTCGTGTGACTTCTTACAAACTGAAGTTACTGACGCAAGAACATGTTGCTCATGACAGCCCAGTACCAAGTACATAATTATCTGCAGCCTTTCAAAGTGCAGAACATCTCTTCAAATGAGCAGGAGACGGTGGTGATGGCCAGTTGAGGCAGATCCGTGTTGGTGCTGGCTGCACGACTGCACGTGGATTGTCTTCCATCAAGGTGTGCAGAGGGAAGCGCCTGCTGCTGCAGGTTCACACAGCACCACTCCTGTGCACTAAGACAAGCTGTCACACAGATGTCTGTATATCAAATAAACACATAAATTTATACCAGGGTAGAAATTACAGCGTGTTTTGTGGAACAGAAGTTACTGGAATCTGCCTGTTCCTTGTGCCTAACCTCTGCAGCGGAGCAACCCCAGGCTGTGCCATCAGCTCTGGCAAGGTCAGGGCTGGTTGATACTTGGACAGTAGAACACGAAAGAGAATCTGCCTTTCTAGGGATGCTGTCATCAGAGCTGCCTTACCTGGAGATGGAGACAGCCTGCTCTGGGTGGTTGCATAACATGCACACAGAGTGGAGATGCGTGGCTGGGACTAAGGGGAAGAGGGCATCAGAAGCCCCCTAGAGCCACCTCAGTAAATCTTGGCCTTGCCTAACACAACTGTTTGGGTTACATTTTCTTTGCTTATACAAAGAGTTCTTCAGAGGGACCCTGACAGACTGCAGCGATGGCCTTGAGGATCACTATCTGGGTTTCCATAGAGCCAAGTGTTGGGTCCTGCAGTTTGGTCACAACAACCCCCTGCAGGGCTACAGGCTTGGGGCAGTGTGGCTGGAGAGCGGTCTGGCAGAAAAGGGGCTCTAACTGACCCCTCCAGCAGGGGTGCAGAGGGGACTGTCCCCCTGTACTCAGCACTGGTGAGGCCACACCTTGAGTACTGGGTCCAGTTTTGGGGACCTCAGTACAAGGGAGACATCAAGGTGCTGGAGCGAGTGCAGACGAGGGCAACAAAGCTCGTGAAGGGCCTGGAGAATAAATCTTATGAGGAGAGATTGAGATTGTTGGGACTGTTTAGTTTGATGAAGATGAGGCTTAGGGGAGACTTCATTGCTTCTGCAACCATCTGAAAGGACATTGCAGAGATGTTGGTGCTGGTCTCTTCTTACAGGTAATTAGTGACAGAACCAGAAGGAATGGGTTCAAGCTCCAACACGGTAGGTTTAGATTGGGCATCAGGGAAAAAATCTTCATGGGAAGAGTGGTCAGGCACTGGAATGGGCTGCCCAGGGTGGTGGTTGAGTCACCATCCCTGGATGAGTTTAAAAGATGCTTAGATGTAGTGTTGGGGGTTATGGTTTAGGGGTGAACTTGTAGAGTAGGGTTGATGGTTGAACTCGATTCCAAGAGTCTTTTCCAATCTCAATAATTCTATGAATCATCATAGCAACAGAAGAATCTGTGCTGCTGGAGCACCTCCTCCCCCTCCTTCTTCTGCAGCATTGTTTCTGCCACATATTCTCACACCTCTCCCCTGACTGTTGTTGTCCATCATTTTTTCCCCCTTCTGAACTATGTTATCACATAGGTGCTACCACTGTTGCTGATAGTCTTGGCCATATGACTTGGTGGGTCCGCCTGTTCGCCAGCTGGCATTGGCTCTATCAGGAATGAGGGAAGCAGTTCCTCACAGAAGCAACCCCTGTACCCTTGTGCTACTCAAACCTTGCCACACAAGCCCAACATAAACAGTAACATGCTGGCTGTTGACATCGGTGCTAGTCAAATACACCTGGCTGTGGTGGACTAAAGCACAGTTTCCCCATCCACCCATGGACAGCAACTTGTGTCATTAATGGGTATCACTCAGTACCTGTCCAAAGCAGCAGTGTCACAGCACCACAGTGTTTAGGAAGCTGTCAGTATCGGGTTGGAAGGGGCCCCTAAAGGTCATCTAGTCCAATCCCCCCACAGCAAGCAGGGACATCTCTAACCAGAGCAGATTGCTCACCGCCCCAGCAAGCCTGACCCTTTAATGTGTCCAGGTATGGGGCCTCCACCACCTCTCTAGGCAACCTGTTCCAGTGATCCACCACCCTTCGATTAAAAACCTTTTTCCTAGTGTCCAGCCTAAATCTGCACTTTTCTAGCTGAAATCCATGACCCTTTGCCCTATTGTTCCACGTCCTTGTGAACAGTTCTTCCTCAGCCTTCTTCTAGGTCCCTTTCAGGTCACTGTAAGGTACCCCCAGAGCCTTCTCCTTTTCAGGCTGAACAGTCCCAGCTCTCTCAGCATCTCTTCAGAAGAGAGGTGCTCCAGCACGATGCTGATTGTTTTTGTGGCTCTCCCCTGGACACGCTTTAACAGGTCCACATCCTTCTTGTGTTGCAGGCTCTAGGATTGGACACCACATTGACACTTAGGTTACTTAAGAAATAATCCTCTGGTGCCACCAAAGCAGAGGCTACAAAAGAAAACCACCTTCTTCCCTCATGCTGCTGAAATACAAAACGTTGCTTGATATGTATGAAGACTCATTGCTCGGGGCTGTTATAACTATAGAGTTTGTGACCTGAGGTCTGGCCTGGCAGACTACTTCAGGGTCATTTTAAGTGCTCACTAAAAGTCCTGGATAGCCAACCAGGTCTCCTCTGTGTTTCATAGTTCAGCTGTAGCTCTGAGATGGGTACAGAGACCGGGGAAGCCACACCATGGGCAAAAGTCATGCCAGCTGGCATAAGGGGTTTCGGCAGCGATGCTGCCTGTCCACTGCTAAACGTCACCCACGCCAGGCCTGGGCAGAACACCCACTCCTGCACTGTCCATCTCCTCACACCCTGCATCCAGCCACACAGAAGTACTGTGCAAGTTGCTGCTGTTGAATGAGGTCTGATCACAGAGGATTGCCCCAAGCACACCTGGAGTCTTCAACATGAAGCCCAGATGGGTCACAGCAGGTCATTCCTGCTGACAGTAGGGCTCACAGGCTGAAATATACACAGTGACTAGTGACACTTGTCCCCAAGAATCTAGTGCAACTTTCAGCTGGGCCCGTGACTCTTGGTGGGATGGAGTACAGGGGGTTTCAGGTGGCTGAGTCCCAGGTCTCCAAAGACAGGTTTTCCCTCACCTGCTGTGACACTCTCTGCCCCATTGTGGTCTCTACAGCTTGCATGAGCGTTTTGAGGAGCTTTTTTGCCTAGATGATGCACCATGATTCTCCCCGTGGCAACAGCACAGCCTGGCACTGCCATGCCTGATGGGCTTGGCTTCCTGGCCAGAAGGGCCACACAAGAAGCCAGGCGTGATCATACAGCTGGGACAGGGCTTCCTGCACCACGTCCCCAGGGTTATAACGCATGGGCTTGCACCACTGAGGTGTCACTCAGGAGCATGGACTCTCCAATCCCTTTTGCCTTGACACAGAAATAAACGTCTCCTGCTCCACGGGATGAGGAATGTGGTGCCTCAAGCCCCGTGTCAGCGTGCCTACAGGAGATTTTTACTACCCCTGCAGTTTCCTAGATAGGGTGACATTATTGACCTGGTTGCAAACCGCTTCCACAGATAACGCCTCCCAGACTCCCTCTCTTGCTGTCTTCAGTGTGTACTCTGTGCATCCATAACGAGGAAAGAAACCTCCCAATTACACCAGTTATCCACTTTGAAATATAAATGAAGAGATCCATCCTGTGGACAGTCAATCCTAGGTCTTGAGGGACCTTCCTGGTAAACTGCATTCCTTTGATGTCTCCTTCAGGCACAGCATAGTCTGTGCCAGGGATTTCCTGGCACTTTTTGGCACTGAGGCTGGGCTTCAACTGGTGCACCTCTGGGCTACCTGTGCAAAAGGCTCTGGGCCATGGAGCAGGCTGCCCAGAGCTGTTCCTACCAGAAAAACCAGTGAGCCCATCAGGCTTTGTTGTTTGCAGGCTCCTGAGCACCTGCATCCCAAGGCCAAAACCTAGGAGGGTGGTAGACCCATAGGTCTACCCTAGGTGGTAGACCCAAACAGCATCTCAAGAGCTTTGCTTGGATTGAAGCTCTGGGCAGGATGGCATTCTGGATCCTGATTACCATCTGTCCTAAGTTTGGGAAAGCTGTCTTGGCCCTGGTATAAATCTCCATGACCTTGTTCTGCAGGAGCCTGGAGCTCAAACAGGAGGAGAAAGGGATGTCTTCAGCTTCAGGTAGGTGCCCAAGCCTTGAATACAGGCGTGAGCTGCTGGGCTCAAGGCCAGGTTTGACTGTGCAGCTGCCTGGCTTTGAATCAAAGAGCTGCTTGAGAACAAGCTGTGAGGAGCCTTGGTGGGGACTCATTCCCCTTATCTCAGGAACTGTTTTTAAGCAGGGCTCTTAACCTTTGTCCATGTCTGAGCTCCATTGCAGCTACCCCCACACCTGGCTGTGACCTTACCAGTCCCAACTCTGATAGGACGTGGGATCTGTCTCAGCATTATCATCTTGTGGGGTGGTTGGGCTTTTAAGTGACCTCAGCTACCACCATCTAACTAATGCTTCTCACTTGGGTGCTGCGGCACCAGGTCCTTGTCAACAAAGCCCCTGTCCCATGCCCAGCTTGCTGTCAACCTCAGCCCCACCTCACCTACTTGTGTGGAGCTATCTGACAGGAAACAGCAGGAGGTAAAAAACTGATGTCTTCTGTGTCTCTGGGGTTTCTTGTGAGAATAGTGGAGAAGGAAAGTGATGCTCTGACCCAGCAGGAGTTTCCTCTAATTCTCCTCATGGTCGAAGTGTGGACAAAAATGCTGAGCCAGCAACTTGGCTGAGATTGAACACAGAGGGCTATGGATAATCAGAGATTTTATGGTTTCTTCTTCACTAACAACATCCCTCAGATTCTGGAAATGCTAGCAGACCAGCCAGCTGCTCTCTCAGTGCTTCTGTTCCTGGTCTGCAGATAATGAGGCATTTATAAATCCCAGCCCTGGGCAATTTATTGGTTCTTCCAAAGACAGCTTCATGCCAGGTCCTTCATCAGCTCTTTGTGATGCCTCCAGAAATCACATTTCCCAGCAGCAAGAGCACTTCTCTGCAACTGGCCCTTGCACAGATGTACTGAGTAGGAACACTCATTTTCCTGAGCCCTCTACCAGTCCCCCTGCACCAGTCAGACCTTCTGACAGCTCAGTGGAGCTGCCTGATTTTGCACAGAGCCATTAACCCTGTAGGTAGCAGGATATGGTGCACTGCTGCAGAGAGCTATTTGACACTACTGGGTCTGTTGAGAGACTATTGAAGAACTGAGAAAGAACACTGCAGAGTCAAGTTTGATGAGGTGCATAATCCTACTGTAGTCAGGGCAGGGGTTCATTGTGTGGACCCTCCTAGCCTGTGGCTGGAGTTTTCTGTCAAAAGAATAGCTGTTTTCATCTCAGACTGGAGTCTGGCACAAGCAAGCTGTCTCCAGTGTAAGTCATTGGAGAACCCAGGGCCTGGCATGAAAGGAGCAAAGCAGCCACATAACAGCCTGGTGACACTGATAACCTACTGCTTTGAAACTGGAGGACCACACTGTACCCTGAGAGCATTCAGGTGCCAACTTCTGTTCACAAGCACTAACTTTCTGCTGTAAATACAAGGACTATTGTGGGTCAGCCCAAAAGTCTGCCTTACCCAGTATCCAACAGTCACCAGTAAGTGGATGTCTTAAGAAAAACATATGAACAGGAAAAAATCGATACTTCCCGCAGCACTTTTCCAGTTTCCAACAGTTTTCAGAATGGGAGCTTCCTGACCTGAGAGTGTGGATCTTTGTACACAGCAACTTCCCATGGGCTTCTCTTCAGTGTACCCATGTCTTCTCATGCCCCTAGAGCCTTCTAGTCTAGGTGATCCTGTTGTAGCAGGGGGATTGGACTAGATGATCTTCCAAGGTCCCTTCCAATCCCTAATGATTCTATGATTCTCCAGAAGGGGCCTTCTGGCATCCTTCCAGTACCTAAAGAGGACCTACAGGAAAGCTGGCGAGGAACTTTTTGTGAGGATGTCTCATGATAGGACAAGAGGGAACAGTTTCAAACTAAAAGAAGGTAGATTTAGATTAGATCTTAAGAAGAGATGGATCACTATGAAGATGATGAGGCACTGGAACAGGTTGCCCAGAGAGGTTGTGGATGCCACCTGCCTCCCTAGAAGTGGGGTGCACTCTGGGCAACCTGGTCTAGTAAGGCCCATGACAGTGGGGTTGAAGCTAGATGATTTTTAAAGTCCTTCTCAACATAAGGCATTTTATAATTCTATGATCTCTTCTGATTGCATGTTAACTCGTAGAATCCATGGCATTTGGTGGTAGCCCTTGACAAAACTAGAGTCTTTATCAGGATTTACTTCACATTCAGTACTAACCCTTAGTTACCATGAGGTAAGATCATAACTCTTTCCCTATGAAGACACATTTTACTTCAGTGATGGACAGAACTGCAAGCATGCATCACTAGTCTCACCAAAATCATACGTGCATCTTAAGGGAAACTAAATGTCAATGTCATTGTTTGCAGGGGACTTTGCCTCAGTTTACTCATCCTTTTTTGTCAGAGAGCAACACCTGGTGAGACACTGCTCAGCCAGTTGCTGGAGAGCTCTATGTACAGTGGGGACAGCTGCAGATGAGCTGGGCAGGGACCTCAGCCACTCGTGCGTATGAGCCTGCAACAACCACACTGCCTCTAACAGACACAAGAAAGCAAGGCTTGAAAGGTAACCTCTGCTGGAAGTTATCGTACAAAGAACAGCAAATTTTGTAGGATAAAGCTTTGCCATGCCAATGGCAATGCATGGTTCAAGCTGCTGTGCAACCCAAGTCAGAGATGCTTAGACACCTCATTTCAAGATGGGAAAGCAAGACATAAGACCCATGACTGATGTAGGTTAACTTACCAACTTAGGTAAGAATACTTACACCTTTATGTGATTACAAGTTGCATGATTTTACAGACTGTTCTTGACATATGACTTGTAGCCAAGTGAGCAGCAGTGAGTTAAGATGATACCACCTCACCAGTTGCCCCACTTTTCTGCTGGGAAGGCATCCACAACTCCTCCACCCCACCGGTCTTGACTTCAGCTGCCTGAGGGACAGAGGAACTGACACAGGTTTTATTTGCCTCTGCTGCCTCATCCTTTAACATCCACTAGCAGGATGGCACTGACAACAGATAGAACCTTAAGGCACTGCACCTATATTTCCCCAATCCTCTGGGAGGGACTGCCAGCAAGAGCATGACTCAGTTTCATTAAATTTCTTTTACTTGCTGGATTTCTTGCAGCTGTATTGACTGAGGGATACAGAAAAAATAACTGACTGAGAGAGAATACGTGACTGGCTACCATGGGATGAGTGGCCTCTGACTCTAAAAGTGCAGGTGGATTCCTGAGCTGATCATGAGCACTTCCCAAAATGTGGCAATATCACCTGCTGGGTTCATTTTCTTTTGCTGAAGCAAACACGTCATTCCAGAAACAAGAACAGCTGAATTCTGTTCAATAATCACAGAATCATGGAATTGTTTGAGTTGGAAGGGACCTGAAAAGATCATCAAGTCCAATACCCCCACCTCCACCAAAGGACTGCCTGAAATGTATTGCACAGCACAGCATCCAAGCAGGATGTGAATATCTCCAGAGAAGGAGACTCCACAACCTCTCTGGGCAGCCTGTTCCAGGGCTTTGACTTAAACTGTAAAGAAGTTTTTCCTTATTTCTAAATGAAACTTCTTGTTTCCAGCTTGTGCCCATTGCCCCTTGTCCTGCCACTTGGAATAACTAAAGAGTTGTTATTTGTTATTGTCCCACATCTTCAAATTATGGAAGACCTTTCTGCCCCATAGCTCTTAAAGCAATAAGGTTTATGTTGTTCGAGCACTGAAGGCATCCACAGACCTCACTGGCTCTAACCAGCTTCTTTTACTCCTCTTTAGTGATTTCCACCACACCAGAGCCCCATTTCAGCCCATCCAGGGCATGAGCCTCCCCATAGGGTGAGCGCCGCAGTAGAGCTGGAGGCTGGCACTGCTGCAGCATCGCTGGAGGAGGAGGCTGACATGGAGTATGGGAGGGTGCTCAGGGCCAGTAGATCTTACAACTGCACTCACTGCCCTGACATGTATCTTTCAGGTCTTGGTGACAAAACCACACTGATATGAAGCTCCTGTTGTGAAGATGAATTGCCACCTTGAACCACACATGATTCATTCTTTTCCAAGTAGCAAAGTATTTCTTGTATTTTAGTAGTGTCTGTTAATTATGGTGCCAAAAAGTATTATTTGCTTAGCTACATCAAAATGTTTTCTCTCTGAATACCTGTGAGTTTAATGATCTAGTTAAGAGCTCCACCAAGAAGCTTTATTCAGGCAGTAAAACTCATCATACTTCCATGTAGCTCTGTCTGAGGTGTTCAATTCCTGAGTGTCTGTCTAGTAAGAGTAATGAAATGCACTAGAGAAACTCTGAAAGTCTTATATCATGGCTAGGAAGAAACAGGAAAGAAAAGCTGTTGCCACTGTTATATCTATAAATCTAATTGATTGGAATGTGTATGGATTTATGGATTGGTAAACTGAGTTGTGCCGGGCTGGCACACTCCCATTTTGCACTTGCAAGCTCTTACAGATTACGCTGGATGGAGCTGAGCAAAGCTCTTTCGTTTGTGGTAGGTGAGCAACTCCTCTAAAGGATAACTGCAACACCCCTACGTGGCAGGGATCTGATCCACATTGCTCTGATGTTCTACCAGACCTAAGTAAGCCACAACTCGCAGCTACAGCCACCTTCTCCAGCAGGTTGTTCAGAGATACTGAATCTGCTTTAGCAGCTCTCTTGAAGACAGCTGGACAACTGAGTCCCATCTTCTTAAAAGGAGGAAGTACAGAGAAACAATCTCTGACATTAATAATCTTGACAAACACTGGTCACATCGGTTGTGTCATTTAAAGCTCTGCCTGCTCCTGGGTCTTCCCAACACTGTTGGGAAAAGGCACAGAGAAATGTGCACTGGGAGATGAAAGTATGTGGACGTGAGAAGGATGGAAGTGTTACACTGATCCTCACATAAGAACATTTGGCACACAGCTGAATGACTGTGAAGAAGAGCATCAGTCTTACAGATTGTTATTCATCTCCATCAGGCTTCAAACCTTGTTTTGCCAGAACTGTGAGTTACAGTCATTTGAATGATATAAAGTGGGGCTGGGAAAAGGCAATTAAAAAGCTGAGCTGCCAGTTAGAAGGAGAGACTCTGAAAGAGGTCTGTGAGAAACTTATATATAGCTATGGGGGTCTGTTGCAGAACCTGATGTGACTTGAGGAGAACTAGACATGAATGTTACGTGGTTTTTAATTTTGTGGTTTTCTTGAATACTTTCTTCCCAAATAAATAATAGTCTGCTTTATGGAAGGTGTTAGATGACTGGTTACCACTGTACCATGGCCCTACATCATACAACAGCTCAGGGTGGAAGGGATTGCAGAGAGCATCTAGTTCCAACTCCCCTGCCATAAGCAACAGCATCTCTCACTAGACCAGGTTGCCCAGAGCCCCATTCAACCTGGTCTGACTACTTGTGAGGGGGCATCCACAACCTCCCTGGGCAACCTGTTCCAGTGCCTCACCACCCTCAGAGCTCTCCAGCTTTCCTGCAGGCAGGTTCTGAAAGGCTGCCATATACAAGGTCACCCCAGAACCACTTTTTCTCTAGGCTGAACAACCTCAACTCCCTCGGCTCGTGCCCACTGGAGCGATGCAGTCAACACGCCGCTGCGCGGACCTGCACAAGGAGTAGTCTGGCAGCTAAAGAGGGCGCGTTCCCGGAGGGTGGAGTAACCTTAAACCGCCCGCCGCCAGAGTTAACTCCGATGAGGCGGGCGGGGCCCCGGCTCTCCTCGGAAGCACGAGGCCACGGAGAAGCGCGTGCGCACCGGAGCCAGCATGCCCACCAACCGCGGCACCTCGCCGCTTCTCCGGCCCCCCGCACTCCACCAGCGCTCGACGCGAAGCTGCAACCCTCGACCCGCGCCCGGGCCGGCAGCGTGAGGCGGGCGACGCCCCCGCCCACCCTGCAGGGGGCGCTCCGTGCAGCTCCACGTGCGGGGCAGCCGCCGCCCCCACCAGCACTACAGCCCCCAGCGTGCCGCGCGGGGGCCTGCGCCAACCCCTCCCACCCCCTTCTCGCATTGCGAGGGGCGGGGCCAAGCGGCGCTACCGCACCGCGATTGGCGGCTCGCAGGCGCCCTTCACCGTCACTCAGCAACGGCGCGCGCGCTCGCCCCCAACAACGCGCTGCTTCCCCCCCATCCCC